>WNWU01000007.1:37323804-37335493 GCA_012654045.1 Ptyas mucosa | reverse complement strand
CCGGAGTACTGACAGGCTTAACGGGGAGCTCTCATCTTCAAGCGCCAGATTATGTGTGAAATCCGGCACTTTCAGGGAGCTCTACCCCACCCGTCTACTCACTTTCCCCCCTCATACCAGGGGGAAAGTTTTCAAACCGCAAGACAGCTGATAGTCGCTGTTCTTTGCGGTTCTACGGAGCCCTGGGCTGGCGCTTCAAAAAGAAGCGTCTGGCGATGTCGCTGTCCCACTGGAAGCCGCCTGTTTACTAGTTTCTTAAACTTCTATATGGCTGCACAATATGTACAGAGAGCCTTCAATTCCTTTAGTGACCATTCAGAGTTAGGGTGGCACTGAAAAAAGTGACTTATGACCATTTTTTTCACACTTAAAACCATTGCAGCATCCCCATGGGCATATAATCAAAATCTGAACCCTTGGCAACTGGTTCACATTTATGATATTTGCTGTGTCCCAACTTCTGACATTCGAAGTCAAATGGGGAAAACAGATTCGCTTAACAACCATGTTACCAACTTAACAGCTGCAGTGATTCACTTAACAACTGTGGCAAGAAAGGCCGTAAAATGAGGCCAAACCCATTTAACCACTGTCTTGCTTAGCAATGGAATGTTTGGGCTCAGTTGTGGTCATAAGCTGAGGAGAACCTGCACAAGGAAAAAAGGAAAAAGGCTCTAGAGTCTATTAATATTGTATGCAAATCTCTCTAACCCTCTGAAGCAGGGGTCTCCAACCTTGGCCACTTTAAGACTTGCTGTCTGAGGAATTCTGGGAGTTGAAGTCCACAAGTCTTAAAGGTTTATAGGTTTACAGGTTTATTTAATTTATATACCGCCCTATCTCCCGAGGGACTCAGGGTGGTGAACAGCCATATAGTAAAACAATATGCATACAAAATTTAAAACAAATTAAAATCCGATTAAATAATTTGGCCTTAATGTTTAAAACCCTAAAAATTTAAAACAAATTAAAAATTAAAAATTTACATGATTATTAAAAGAGGAGAATTAGGCCAGGCCGGCCTGGTTAAATAAAAAGGTCTTGAGAGCGCGGTGGAAGGTGCGTAGGTCCGGGATCCTTCGTATCTCCGGGGGGAGCTTATTCCAGATGGTAGGTGCCCCCACAGAGAAGGCTCTCCCCCTGGGGGTCGCCAGCTGACATTGTTTGGCTGACGGCATCCTGAGGAGACCCACTCTGTGAGAGCGAACTGGCCGGTGGGAGGCTACTGGTGGCAGCAGGCGGTCTCGTAAATAACCAGGTCCTAAGCCATGTGGCCATTAAAGTGGCCAAGGTTGGAGACCGCTGCTCTGAAGTATCAAAATGATACTCAGAACTGAAATCTTCTATAGCTGATAAACTGGGGCCTCAGCTAATCCTACCCCAAAACTTGGACGTCATGGCAGTATGTTCAGGGCAGAATATCGGAATAGGCTGGCAGTTCCTTCTTCAGTAGATTTTACTTAGTCTGATCATCCTTCCTCTATGATCTACCTGTCATGGATGGCTCATTTGGGAGTCTACACTCCCATGAGTATAGTTCATAGTGTCACTGGGATGTGCAATAATAATACGACAGTGAGGCATGAAGAGAAAGGAAAGATTTTAACTCGGCTACAATCTAATGTTAAACTGGATAGTGTGGTACACATTCGAAAAGAAAAAGGATTAACAATAACTTTGCAAGCAACGTCTTTCAAATTAATTATCATTTTTTTAAAAAATGGGTGAGGTGATTATCCCAGCAGGATAAGCAAAGTGGGCTGCAATCAAGGAACATATTGAAATATATAGTTCCCTTAATTTGCAACAGCTTTAATTTCTGCTTAATTACGTTGCATATATAATCCTTGTTCCAACAAGGATATGGCCAAACTAATAGCACAAAGATCCTGCCCACTTCCTCAAGGGTTACTCTCTTAAACTAAGATGACACCATCAGATTGTGCATCCTGCACCTTGTCTGGATTTGCCCAATCTGAGTTCAACTCGGTGTGGATCTAAGCATCATTATCACATACACACACACACACACACACACACACACATCCTCATCTCAGAATATTTCTCACAACAGTCCTGCAGAAAGTCCTGTGGCCTATTCTCTGCTGAGCAGGTACCAGGTCATCCTTTACATTTAATATAATCTGGGGTATAAATAGCTGCTTTCTATTTATTTCCCCATCAAACACGGGAAATCAGGAGATTCCAGCAGTTCAAATGAGAAGAAAGATTTATTGCAAGCTTATGCTCTCTACAAGAATCTGAACTACTAACAGTCAAGGGAAATTAGCGAGAGTTAAGAATAAAAGGGCCATGGTGGCACAGTAGTTAGAATGCAGTACTGCAGGCTACTTCTACTGACTGCCAGCTGCCTGCAATTTGGCAGTTCAAATCTCACCGGGCTCAAGTTTGATTCAGCCTTCCATCATTCTGATGGTTGGTAAAATGAGGTTACCAGGTTGTTGGGGTTAATATGCTGACTCTGTAAACTGCTTAGAGAGGGCTGTAAAGCACTGTGAAGCGATATATAAGTCTAAGTGCTATTGCTATTGCTAATAATGAAAGGAATTCAAGGTGGGCTGGACTTAGATCTCTTGTGGTCATGCAGGGACTCATGACTGATGATGTGTTTGACATCTCCCTCGGGCTCAGCCTGATTATTTCCTACACTTCCATAGGTATTGTATTACCAAGAACTAAAATGTCTATGAAGATTTTCAATCATCCAGGTCATAGCTGTCCCAAAGGTGCTTTTTCAAGAGGCAGCTAGACTTCCTTGTTTTTCTTTAAAAATATTTCGCTTCTCATCCAAGAAGCTTCTTCAGCTCTGAATTACCAATAGCATTATTAAACCTAATCCAACTAAGTGTATACCAGTAGTGGGTTTCAATTTAGTTTGCTACTGGTTCGCTTGTGTGTGCTCGCACACTCGCGCTTGCGTGTGACACTTCTGCACAGAAGCATCCGGGCGGGTGGGTGGAGCCTCCCGGTGCCACCGCTACCGGTTCGCCCGATTCAGGGCGAACCCGTAGCAACCTACCACTGCTGTATACGCCAAGGAGTTACTATATTGCTGTGCCATTTCAACAGTTCTGAGTAAAAAAAAACCAAACTAATTATTAAAAAGATGAAAAAAATGCCATCTGCATATCAGAGTAACTTGAATTTACTTTCAGTTCCATGCCCAGCTGAATATTACCATATTGTCATTAAAGACACCAATGGTTCCAGAAACAAGCTAAGTATTAAAGGAGATATTAAAGGCACCTTGACATTTTCTATATCTCTTCTTGATTGCAGAGAAGAGATAATCCTATTAGCAGTTAGCCAAGCAGAAAAATTAGGAGAATAATTTTTATCCAAGAAATAAATTATCTACTTGTCTTCATAACTTGTTCCCAAAACATAATTTGCATCCTAGCAAAGTGTTTTTCCTCCTCTAATGAAGCTCAAACAGCTGTTTTGTTTTTATTAGCATAGAATGCTCATATAATATCAGTAATCTAATATTATTTGGGATTTGATTATTTTTCATAAAACCCAACTGCACAAAATAAACAATTGTGAGTAATGCTGCTTGCAATCTATGTGCCAAAGTACGTGTTAAAAACTTGGCATCAACATTTGGTAAAGATATAGGGGAATAACAGTCCATTTTATTTTCAAAATAAATGTTATCTATGCAATATATCTGCAATATAGTGTGATGTGTTGAATGTGCACCTAAAATTTCTGGAAGATTAATTCCATTTTTAAAACGGACCTCCTTACTCAATGGGATCTCTATGTTAACAGAATATTCAATCTTTTTAAAACTCAATAAATGTTATAAGAGAATTATTTTCATTGTAATGGTTATGAATTACCCCCAAAGAAACTCTAATAAAACACACACACACACACACAGAGAGAGAGAGAGAGAGAGAGAGAGAGAGAGAGAGAGAGAGACTGGGTCCTTTCCATTTCTTCCCAAGACTTCTACTTGAATGAATATTCAGTATTCAAAACATACAATTGTTCATGCTCTAATTGATCAAGCTTTAATTTGTATATTTCCAAAGTGTGATTTCTAGCATATATTCAAAGCTTCTTTTGCTTCCTTTTGTCATTTTTTCACACTATATCTCATGTTTTTCTTCAAGAAGCATAAGGTATTAATGTAAATGCTTCAAAAGCATTCTAAACAGGGGTGAAATCTACTTACCTTCCCTACCAGTTCGGAAGTGCGCTCGGGAGCACGTAACGTGCGATTTTGGACCCTCTGCACATGCGCAGAAGGTAAAAAACAGGTTACTTCCTGGTTAAAACCAGAAAGTAACGATATCCGGGCAGGTGGGCGGAGCCTTGTGCTGCCACCGCTACCGGTTCTCTAACCCCCCCCCCAAACTGCCGCTACCGGTTCACCTGAACTGGTGCGAACCAATAGCATTTCTCCTCTGATTCTAAACAATTATCATTGCTATTATTACTAGTATTTATTTGTTTATTTATACACCTGTCTCACATGTGTGTGTGGGTTACATGACCTGCACATCATCCTCCGTTGGTTTGAAAAATATATCTATCTATATATATAACATACATAAATGTATGTTTGTAGAGCTAGTTTGGTCTAGTAGTTAAGGCACGAGGCTAGAAACCAGGAGACTGAAGAGTTCTACTCAGTGGTGGGATTCAAGTAATTTAACAACCGGTTCTCTGCCCTAATGATTTCTTCCAACAACCAGTTTGCCAAACTGCTCAGAAAGTTAACAACCGGTTCTCCCGAAGTGGTGCGAACTGGCTGAATCCCATCACTGGTTCTACTCCTGCCTGAGGGATGAAAGCTGCCTGGACGACCTTGGGTCAATCACCAGGAGACTGTGACTTCTAGTTCTGCCTTACCTATGAAAGCCTGCTGGGGATTTCATTCTTTCTTTCAAGAACTGTTGGATATGTTCCCTGCCTTGCGTTATCTGGAACACTATAAACCACAAATGTTGGCAAAAAGAGCCATATAATGTTTCCGGGTTGTACTTATTTGGACACAGAGATTTGTACCAAGCCATCTGGTAATCTCCATTATTAACTACTAATTATGTAACATCCATTAATGTTCAAAAACTCTTGTTCGGTAATGAGTTGGAGGATGCCTTATTTGTAATCATTGTTCCTCTAGCAATGTTGGCAAAAAACTGCCAGCCCCTGAAGCAGAAGTTAAATTGCCAAATAATAATAATAAAGTTCATAAAACATGTTCTCAAGATTTTCAAGATCAGATCTGTAATCTGATACTATTTAAGATTATAGATGTGTGTGTGTGTATGTATGCATGCATACATGCATGCATGTATGTAAGTATGTATATATGTATGTATGTATGTATGTATGTATGTATAAAATCATTACACCATATAGGTGGGCCAGGAAAAAGCTATTTTAATGGTTTCTCTCATGTATATATATATATATATATATATATATATATATTTCAGAAACCATTTCAATTCTTTATCTCTGGCCCTCCTATATGGTGTAATGATTTTAATATCATTACTCAAGGCCAAGCTTTCTTTTCAAAGTTTGCTAATTGGAGAACGCTCTGTGCTTACAACGATATACTTACAAGACATTTCAATAGCCACAAAGCTATAGCAGTGAATGCCATAAATTATGGAATTAAGCATGGGTCATTTAAAAGGTTTCCAGGGTACAAATGTCCTAATTAAAAGAGGTTTAATATGAAGAATGCTTTTGATTAGTTAATGACACAGTTAATGAAGAACTGGGGGAAAAAAGAAGAAAAGAAAATGATACACAGAAGATAGGATTACTGATGGGAAAGAGAGATTATTCCCAGCAGGTAGCAATTTAAAACCCTAGTTCTTAACTAAATGAATCTATGGTCATGGGTAGTTGCTTTGAATGCCCTAGGCAAATAAAGTACTTTTGAAAATGTCTTAAAATATTACATGTTGCTTCGCTATGGAAATAATTAACTGCTGTTGCCACAATAGAAAATCACCATGGGCAAGACAAGAATAGGCCATAGAATAAACTGTTCCGTGAAGATACTGTATGTCCCTTGGATAACATGATAATTACATCTTCAGTTGTCCATGAAGTGGTGAAGATAACTTACAGCAGACTGGCTGTGTGTTTTTTTTTTGTTTTTTTTTTTTTGCAGTTTCTCTATGCTTTGATGGATGGTTTGGAAAACGGCCAGTAAATGTTGATTGCAATCGATTAATTCTATAAATGGGGAATAGATTCCCATATCTTACTGGCAATTAATTTTAGTTGATTAGCAATACAATTATTATTCATTGTTTGATCTTTCCCTTCTCCATTGTTTCGGACAGGTATACTGTATGCAGCCCGTTCATGAATTCATGTTCACTTATTGAGGAGAAACATGGGTTGAGGTGGAGTAACTGGGACTTACAGGGTTTTTTAAAATCTATATCATTCTTTCTTGTCTATTCTTACTCTTTTGGGGTGACTTCCCTATGGACCATAAGCATTATATAGAAGCGCTGTTAAGCTATTTAATTTAATAGCTGGAACTATTAGTGTACAATGGGCCAGAACACACAGTTGGAGTTGATTGGTTGGAGAGTGCAGGCTCCTGCATGAGGCAATGTTATGATTGGTTACTGGGGGTAAAGAGGGAGTTTTGCCTTTTTCTTCAGTGTGCTCTGTATGCTGTTCTGTGATTGATGATTTACCTCAGGATGTAGTGATGCGCCTGACTATCTTGTTTACTGCAAATATAAACGTAAAATATATTTATATAAAATTACAACTTCATGTCAGCGTCTCTGTCTCCATTCAGGCACTGGCTGCCCAATTCCCTGACAAGTGCCATATAATTACTATTAATCCAATAAAGAGAAGAGAAGAATAACTTTATTGTCACTTTGAATGCACACTAATCAGCATACATTAAAATGAAATTTTGTTGCATACAGCTCTCAAAGGGTCACCACCTCCAATATACACTACATAAACATGATTAAATAAATAAATACAAAATTATGTATATACCCACATATGTGATACAGAGAAACAACACAGTTTAGTTCGGGCGTATATATGTACACGGCGAGAAAAATGAATCTTGCGAATTTACCAGATGGTAGTCCTGCTATAAATGTTCCCTGACAAGTGGCATATAATTCCATTAATCCAATTTGTATACATTTATGATACTGTATATATGAAACAATACTTTTCTCAACCTGGTGTCCCAGAAATGTGTTCTGACCTAGGCTTCCTGAGTCAGTAAAACACACGAGTAATCCCAAAAACCTGTTTTATTTTAACAGCTGTGAATTCTGTTCATTCACAGATGAGTCCCAAATAGTTGTAAAGAGTCCTTCGAGATAAGGCTGATAATCACCAACCTTTATCTCCCTTGACATGCTGCCAAAGACCTAATTGGCACAGCCACACCGAGTCCAGAATCAGACAGAGCTTCAGACTTTAAACTGCACAGAATTAACAACATTGCTTCCTACAAAGGCCCATGTCCCTTTGCTCCTCTTTTAAGTCTTATGGGAGGGGCCGATCATCTCCAAGCCCTACTCCCGAGTCGTCCCTTTTGTTTTAACTGTTCTTGGCTTCTGGCAGCTCTGCGCACGCACGCACTGGGAACAGGTTCCCCCTGTTCCTCTGCCTCGCTGAGGTCCGACTCTGGAGGCTCTAGAGGCACCACATACCTCCCCGATGGTCCTTTCTCTGCCTCCAATGCAGAGTCCTCGTCCGAGCCTTCCCCAGACTCCAGGACTGGTCCATGTTCCTCCCCAGCCTCCTCACTGTCCGACTCTGCTGCTAGCTCTGCAGGCTGCTGGCGGACCACAACAAAATGTGTTCGACCTCAACTTTCATAAACTCCATCTAGCATTAAGGTTACAAAGCTATGAACACTCTTCATTCTTTTCATTGCAACATAGAAAAGCAGCTGAGCACCATCTCTCTGAAAACCTTGATCATATTAGGGCCAGTTTGGAGGAATGACCCTTAGGAAAGGGGACTTCCTTAAGAGTTATAGGCTTCCAAAAAAAAAGAAAGCAAAAAGCCCTTTTGCCACTTTTTCTCAATCAAAGAAAGGCACAAGATGTCTTGGAAAGTGGGTGATATTATGTGGCAATGGAAGCTACTTTTCTTTCGCTCCCACTGTGTTTTGAAAAACACCGGGCAGTTTTAATGTGGAGTGAGGACTTTTTAGGCACTTTTAAGCAGGGTTTTTTTTTTTTCTGAAACAGGCACAAGAATATATTTTTTTCCCTGGGGGGGGAGGAAAAGTGGTACAATGGTCATGCTCATCAGGTGTGTTGCAGTTGGAGACAAGAGGTAAAATTCTGCATTTGTGATGCTTTGCTTTTGCTTTTTATAAAAATAAAATAGTTATTACTATTACTATTAATCTTCTCATCGTTCCTATAACCCATCTCCTCCCACTTATGACTGTAACCTGTTGCTTGTATCCTTACAATTATATTGATTGCTTCCTAGTATGATTTGATTTCTTATTTGTACCCTATGACTATCATTAGATGTTGTACCTTATGATTCTTAACGAGTGTATCATTTCTTTTTATGTACACTGAGAGCGTATGCACCAAAGACAAATTCCTTGTGTGTTGGGGTGGGTTCTAATTTTTTTTACTACCGATTCTGTGGGCGTGGTTTATTTTGTCGGCATGGCTTGATGGTCATGTGACAATTATTTAGGATTTAGCAGAAGTACTGGTCTCTCAGGCTTTTAACTGCTTGCAGAGCTGTACCAATCTACCCATTTATTTTTTGCAGGCACTGGTCTACCCATTTATTTTTGCAGGCACTGATCTACTCATGTATTTTTGCAGGCACTGGTCTACTCATTTGTTTTCTTTTAACACTGATCAGCTGTAGGGCGGCCCTTTGAAGCCCCGCGGCAAGAGTTTAAACAGTTTTTTTTCCCTCTAGCCATCAGCTGGGACTCAGGAGGCAGCAATAGATTAGGGATGGGGCCAAATATAAGGTAAGAATAACGTGGGGGGGGCGGGGGGGCGGGGCGGTGAGGCAGAACCGGTTCAGTGATGTCATATCATCACCACTACCAGCTCGGGAGAACCGGGCCAAACCGGGAGGAACCCACCACTGTTGTGTGTCCAATGACACTTGGCCAATAAAGAATTCTAATTCTAATTCTAAATCCCTTCTCCAAGGACACTCTTTTAATCCTTTTTTTCTTCACCATTTGAAAACACTTGGTTTTCCAGGCCTTTTGGTCTTTTAAGCCCTCTTTTCCTTAGCTTATGCAATCCTCTTCGGTATCGAATTTAATGAAATCACCATTTATACCAAGGACTAAGACAAACTAAAATCGTTGGACTTTCTTAAAATAATTCCATTGACTTTCTTCAAGAACAGTAATGCAGAGGAATGGATTGATCCTATCAATTCAAACGCTGAAGCTGATTTCTTTTTCTCCCCCCCCCCTCAAATTGTAAATGCTGAAAAAAAGGAAAAGAAACTCATGCATTGATTTTATGTATGGGGCACAAATGGCAAGACAGTTTATCAATTCTGTGCTGGATTAGAACTGGTTGATTATCACTGAGATACAGATCTGTAAATAAGCACCTTTCATGGATTAAGAGGAAATCTTTGCACACATTAATTGCACAGACAGACTCAATCCCCTGGAAAACCAAGAAGGAAATCAATGGGTAATTTTAATGTGAAATCAATTGGGATTATCTTTGCTAGAGCTGCTGATTCAGCACCACAAAGAAGCATCTGCTTTAGCAAAACATAATTCCTAATGCATTCTATTCCAACTGTTTGGGTTTTTTTTTCATGCCTCAAGCAATAGTAATATCCTTTGGATTTTCTATTATTATAGTAGTGGCAATTAGTGAAATGAATTTTTAAGCAAGCATTTAGCTTAGGTAGCCACCTATGTTTTCATGCTGCAGATAACTAATTCAACTCATTCACCTTTTGCTGAATCTGTGAAAAATCCCATTGATGTTTAGCTTTATGTTTTCAAGGCATGGAGAAAAAGGCTTTTTCCGTAAGTTCCAATTAAGTCTTTATCAAGGATGTTTCATTTGTTGCAGCAAGACTTAACGATACTTGTTTAATAATGACCCAAGAAAAAGATTCATCCCTGTGGATTTCATTGTGTGAATGAGCTGTCCACAGTGTGGGCTCCCTGTGTGGGAATTTCCGCCAGCAACTGTAGATAAACCTGCTTGAACTGATATTTTTGTAATTATAGTAGCTGCCCCTAGTGATTCTGGTATTGTCAATAGGGTGTTTTGTTTTGGGTTTTTTGCTGACGGACTTTATAACTTTTTGCCATGAAAATGAAAACTGGTATGTGTGCATGTATCTGTGCAGTTTAAAGAAACAAACTAGCTCGCTCTGCTAGTAATCATTGTCTAATAGAAGTAAATTTCGGAACACCAAAAGAGCCTTGCTGTCAATGATGGAAAGTAGAACATTCTATGAAAAAGAACTATTCCCTTAAATGTATGACATAAGTATATATGTGGGGCACATGCTTTATTTTTATAGAGGTCTCACAAATATAACAGAATTATTTCTGCAGATCCATTTTAGGTTAAGGGTAAGGACTAAATAAGTAAAGAAAAGCCAGTATGGAGAATTTAACACAGATTGTTTAAAAGTTATTTCTAAATAATAGACCTATTATTATTATTATTAATAATAATAATAATAATAATAATAATAATAATAATAATAATAATAGTGTTCTAAAACTTTGTCAGTCTGTATTCGGAAGTCCCACAGTTGAAAATGAGCATGCAAAACTACTGTGGGACTTCCGAATACAGACTGACAAAGTTTTGGAAAACAATACCCCGGATATCACGATTGTGGAGAAGAAAAAAGTGTGGATCATCGATATTGCCACACCTGGTGACAGCAGAATCCATGAGAAACAACTTGAAAAAGTCGCCAGATATCAGGACGTGAGAATTGAGCTGTAGAAACTCTGGCATAAACCAGTGCAGGTGGTTTCAGTGGTACTCAGCACACTGGGTGCTGTGCCTAAAGACCTAGGCAAGCACTTAAAAACAATTGGTGCTGACAAGATCACCATTGGTCAGCTGCAGAAGGCCACCATACTAGGATCTGCTCGCATAATCCGCTGATACATCACGCAGTCCTAAATGCTTGGGAAGTGTTCGACTAGTGATTTGGGATACGAAATCCAGCATGGTCATCTCGTTTGCTGTGTATACTGTCATGATGATGATGATGATGATGATGATGATGATGATGATAATAATAGACTTTTATTAATCATGCAATTACCCACTAGGTGATTATATAAATAGAGTGGATTGTGCATATGCTAATTGGGAAAGATAAAGCAGATATAGAAAATACTGGTTATATATTTTAGTGAAATATATTGTTTGCAATATACAAAGTTGCAACCAAGTAATGTGTTTAAAATCTGCTCAATCTGTGAGCTGGGGCAGGGATATCTTCAGGAAGAGATCAAAAAATCAAGATGACAGTTTCAATCACATGATTGTAGCCATATGTTGACTGTTGACACACAACTATAGGAGTTGATCAGACTTAGCCCAAGAGAGGGGTCAAACATGTCATCAGTCTCAAGTCCCTTTTTTGCCCACAAGAGAGAGAGAGAGAGAGAGAGAGAGAGAGAGAGAGAGAGAGAGAG
>WNWU01000007.1:37310815-37323704 GCA_012654045.1 Ptyas mucosa | reverse complement strand
AGAGAGAGAGAGAGAGAGAGAGAGAGAGAGAGAGGGAGGGAGGGAGGGAGGGAGGGAGGGAGAGAGAGAGAGAGAGAGAGAGAGAGAGAGAGAGAGAGAGATTCAGATAGAGGACTGTTCTCTGCTAAAATTTAACAGGAGATGCCTTAGTGAAATAGCATTATGTAAGCAGAGTAGAGCTGTAATAACACTGCAATTAGTGTGGGGTACATTGAATGTATATGTGCATTGCAGGGGTGGGTTCTAAATTTTTTTACTACCAGTTCTGTGGGCATGGCTTATTTTGTGGGCATGGCTTGATGGTCATGAGACAATTGTTTAGGATTTAGCAGAGGTACTGGTCTACCAGGCTTTTAACTGTTTGCAGAGCTGTACCGATCTACCAATTTATTTTTGCAGGCACTGATCTACCCATTTATTTTTGCAGGCACTGATCTACTTATGTATTTTTGCAGGCACTGGTCTACTCATTTGTTTTCTTTTAACACTGATCAGCTGTAGGGCCCTTTGAAGCCCTGCAGCAAGAGTTTAAACAGTTTTTTTTCCCCTCTAGCCGATCAGCTGGGACTCAGGAGGCAGCAATAGATTGGGGGTGGGGCCAAATAAAAGGTAAGAATAACGTGTGGAGGGTGGGGGGCAGAACCGGTTTGGTGACGTCATATTGTCACTGCTACCGGCTCGGGAGAACCAAACCGAACCGGGAGGAACCTACCACTGATACATTGTATCATGTTTTCTTCAATATTGTATATTAATTGGAAGAATCACTGGATCTATGACATGTTGGGAGATGTTGACTGCAGATCTGATACTGATGATCTGCTCCAAGGTTTGGGAGAACAGTGACAGGTCTTCAAATGCTTCCTGACTTTCAAAGCGGAATCCATATCTCAAATCAAGCCAGCCCTATATAGAGTGCATTGTAATAGGCCTTTGCGGAGGCTACCAGCTGATTTATAGCACCAAAGGCATCCTGTTATTAATAAGTCAACAATGAATGAGGATCTTCAGTGATGGAGTGGGGGAAGAAGATGGGAGTATGTGATATATCACGTGCTAAGACATCCTCATAACACATGCAAGGCCTTTCCGAGCTCGGTTTACAAACTACCTTTGGAAACAGCTGCCAAAGTGAATGAAATAATGCCACCCTTTGCCCATCCGCTTCAGACTAGCAATTTTCTATTCAGCAATCTTTGCATACTCACATTCTTCCTCTGAATTTATGAATCCAAAATTTATTCATGTACTTCTCTTGGAGAAGGAAATGGAGCTGCATGTGCTCCTCTTTAGGTGGGTCTCCAAGTTTATGGACATCTGGTGATCTTCAGGACTCTTTATCGCTTCCTGTGTCAAACAGCCTTATCGGTGTTAATAGCTTATAAATCTTACAGCAATGTCTTATTGTTCTGTGAGGTTTCCTGTCATTCATCATTATCTACCTTTCTACTGGAAAAGTGAAACAGTTTGCGAAAGAAACTGGATGAAGCACAGAGGAATGTCCCAATGAGGCCTGGGATCAAGATCTGCAAGATGAGGGCAGGCATGATGTTGACATGAAAGTCCCACTTTTTTTCTATGAACCAAACACTGCCCGAGGCAGATTTCTGCTGAAGGAATAAAGCAAATTATTTACAGCAAGTCCTTCTTTCCTCTACACATAGAACAGAATGACAGAGTTGGAAGCCGCCTTGGAGGTCTTCTAGTCCAACACCCTGCTCAAGCAGGAAATTACTGTTTTAATATTACAAATTACCATTTTACTATTACAAGTTACTATACCATTTCAGATGTCCACACTTTTCTTAAAAACCTCCAGTCTTGGAGCATCCACAACTTCTGGAGGCAAATTGTTTCACCGATTAATTATTCTAACTGTCAGGAAATTTCTCCTTCGTTCTAGGTTGCTTCTCTCCTTGATTAAGTTCTATCCATTGTTTCTTGTCCTGCCTTCGGGTGCTTTGGAAAACAGGTTGATTTCCTCTTCTTTGTGGCAGCCTCTTAAATATTGGAGCTCTGCTACCATGTCACTTCTTTTCATTAGACATACCCAATTCCAGCAACTGTTCCTTATATGTTTTAGCCTCTAGTCTTTGTTGCTGAACTCTGTTGCTGAAATTATCTTTGTTGCTGAACTCTGTAATCTTTCTAGAGTCTCAACATCATAGCCTACCCACTATCCTGGGCATACTGTCTTCCATAGAAGACATGTATATTGTGCAGGCAGTGATGGAATCCAACTAATTTAACAACTGGTTTGTCCTAAAGACCGGGTGGGCATGGCCAACTCGATGTCACTCACGGCAAGGTGAGGCGGTGCAGGCAGGCTGAAGTGGCAGTGGAGGAATTTTCTCTCAGGCCTCCCACCTGGAAGGCTCCATGGAAACCAAAGCTGGAGCCAAAAAGCGACTGAGCCTCATCGTGTCCACCCCGAGGCGGCCCCGAGGCCGAGCACCTTACCTTTGCGGGCAGGTGACCAGAGCAGGCAAGGTGCGGAGATCAGCTGGGCCACGTGGTCTGGGCGAGCGAGCATGACTCTAGCCAGAGAGTAGCTGGGCGCGGGAGTGACTATAGCCACCAGCCAAGGTGGGTAAGGCAAGATAAGATAGGGTGGGGTGGGCAGAGGGATTTGCCAGTTCACTGAACTGTACAGAATTTTAATAACCGGTTCACCCAAACTGGTCCAAACCGGCTGAAGCTCACCTCTGTGTGAGGGTCAGAAGGAAGGCTGAGAAGATATCTCCGTTCCTTCCATTGGGACAGGACTATAGGGCATTGGATGCCAAAACAACTAGACACAGGGACAGGTTTTTTTTCCCCCTCAAGTGCTATCACTCTGCTGAACACCTAATATTTGAATTTGACAAACACGATGATTGCTAAGTTCTGTCTAATGTATATGTGGGTTAGAATGTGGTTACAGCATTATTTATCCTTTTTATTACCTCTCATTTCCCCCTTTTACTGTTGCAGACTTTTACTATTATTATAATGATTTGTCGCACAGTCAGCCAGATGTTCAGAATGGTTTGGGCATTTTTATCCACTTATTAAGTCCTTCCCAAGGAGCTAGGATAGGCAGAAAAGGATGTCTGAAGGTGTTGTTGCTATTTATTTATTTATTTATTTGTATTATGTCTGTCGTTTTATAATTTATTATTATTATGTCTGTTGTTTTACAAATACACTGAGTACCGGAGACAAATATCTTGGGTGTCTAAACCAGTGGTGGGTTGCCCCCAGTTCGGACCAGTTCTCAAGAACCGGTAGTAAAACTGGCAGGAGGCCCCGCCCACTGCCCTGGATGTCATCATCAGCAATCTGCGCATGCGCAGAAGCAAGACACGCGCGCGAGCTTTGCTCATGTGCGCGATCCCGTTGTGAACCGGTGGTAAAGGTAAGTAGAACCACCAGGGGTGGGTTCTAAATTTTTTTACTACCGGTTCTGTGGGTATGGCTTATTTTGTGGGCATGGCTTTATGGTCATGTGACAATTCTTTAGGATTTAGCAGAGGTACTGGTCTACCAGGCTTTTAACTGCTTGCAGAGCTGTACTGGTCCACTCATTTATTTTTGGAGGCCCCGGTCTACCACCACACTGCCTTTTAACACTGATCAGCTGTAGGGCGGCCCTTTGAAGCCTCCGGGCAAGAGTTTAAACAGTTTTTTTTCCTTCTAGCCGATCAGCTGGAACTCAGGAGGCAGCAATAGATTGGGGGTGGGGTCAAATAAAAGGTAAGAATAACGCGGCGGGGCGGGGGGGCAGAACCGGTTTGGTGACGTCATATCGTCACCGCTACCGGCTCGGTGGAACCGGGCCGAACCGGGAGGAACCCACCACTGGAACCCACCCCTGGTCTAAACCACACTTGGCCAAATAAAGTATTCTGCTCTATACAGAACAGAGAAAACATTGATGATGTGGGAGCATCTTTTAAACATACTTAAAATCCATTTTTAATTAGTACTCTTACTTTCTTTATTTGCATCACTGGAGGTTGTGTTTGATAGGTACAATAGCATGGGAATAGAATTTCAGGACTATACCTACTAACATTGGTGACCGTTTCTTTGCACCGTTATGTTGAAAGTTGCTTGGTCAGCGCAATGGATATTTTGTTCGACGTTATGGGGTCATGACAGTTAAGCCTGAAAGGATTTCGGCACAATGTACTGAGTCCAATTTGTGTCAGTTTGATGCACTCAAGAATCTTTTCCAAATATTTGACAGCAGAGGAAAGGCATAAAGTTATTTCAAGAGCATCTTGAGGAATGTTTCAAAAATCAAGTTGAAATCATGTACTACAGAATGTGTACCTGCTATAAATGATGGTTCTATATTCATCACCCTATATGTTAGGGAATGGTCACAAAATTAATAAAAGTATCTAAATTCGGGGCATTTATTGTCACTCATATATACTCTTCAGTGTTCTGAGGTTCAGAAAGGTAACTTAGTTTGCTTTTCTTTCTCAGACCTTTGCAGATTTTATGCATTTGTCACAATGAATATTCCAAATGTAACTGGGGCAATATTTCCTCAGGAATGTAGAAACTCTCTGAAGAACTTTGTGACTGTTTATATGAAACAATGCAGAATAGTTTCTATTTCAGGCACAAATAAGTTACTAACCATATTTTAAAAATCTAACACTGAAGATTCATAGGTATAATTCTTTTTTTTTTTATTGAAAAAGTTTTAAAAGTTTTACATACATTTTCTCCCCCCTCCCCAACCACCCCCCCGACTTCCCAGAGCAAGTACAAGATAAAATACAGCTCAAATTCTCTAAATTAAACTCCATTTCATACTTATCATAATCATAATCATTAAACAAATAGATAAAAGGAAAGCAAGTCTTCTTTCTCCTTATTCCATCTAATTCAACAAAATTAATATCCATTTATAATTACAGCAGTTAATAAAACAATTAAGTATTACCTAATCAAACCTATCATTACTCAATTTAGCTAATTGTTACTTAACAAATTATTAGGTCTATACAATTTAACAAAATATTTTATAACTTCTTTCATTTAAAACAAAAAAACAACAAAAAAAGGAAACCCTCATTCAAAAACCCCAGATTTAAAATAAAATATATAAACTCTTCCGTCCTCCACTTTTAAACCATCAAGGTCCAATTATAATTAAAACACTTAATAAAAAATAATAATAATAATTTTTTAATTAATAATCAAACCTCTTATTAATTTATCAATACATATTAACAAATCAACTAAGAACATCATTTAAGAACTATATCAATCATTTAAATTCTTCATACTAGATTAAACCAGTTGCTAATCTTCTTGTCTTCACATCTTCCAACAGCATATAAGATATCTTCATTTGCGTCTACCCACCTAAATAAAAATTGCTTCTTTATATAAACCCCCCCCCCGAGTGACTTTATAATTATATTTGAAATGGTATCCATCAAATCCAGTCAAAAATTAGATTAATAAATTCATCAGACGTATTAGGGAAACCACCAGATCAGCTGCAATTGCCCTAGGTCCATAGTCCTTTTGCCTTATATTTATTACCATCAAACAGGAAACTCCAATTTACTATATTTAATAAAACTTCTGCGATTGCAATTAGGTCCAAATTTATTACAGTCCTTAATAAAATATTCCAAATCATTCAAGTCAGGGCATATTTCACAGCCCAACACACCAGCATTGCTGTGATCTGTTTATTCTTCTCAAAATATTCCAATACAGCTGTAGGTTGCCTCCTCATCGTCGCTCATCGCTTAGTTAACTGGCATTAAACTGCTGTCTGTTTTTTTTTTCTCCAAAAGTTCAAAATCTTTAAACAGTTAAACAATACTTTTTAAGGACCATCATCTTGTCAAGCAGGGTTATTTTCCATTTTTCCAGTCTTTCTTCTTTTCCTTTTTACAAACTTTCTTCTTAACTTTGATCCCTCTGCCTTTTTTAACTCCAGTAAAATTTTGCAGTTTTTGGGGGGTATAATTCTGAAGTTTGTGAAGTTATTATATAAGGATTATCACCATACAGTTGTGGGTTGCCCCCGGTTTGCACTGGTTCTATAGAACTGGTGGTAAAACCGGCGGGAGGCCCCACCCACCGACCCCGACATCATCAAAATTCTTCTGCGTTTGCGCAGAAGAGCGCGCGTGCAAGACCCCGCTGCGAACCAGTAGTAAAGGTAAGTAGAACCCACCCCTGTCACCATATGTGTATAAGCTTCAGAGGTGGTACTCAGCCAGTTCGCACCAGTTCGAGCAAACTGGTAGCAGCGATCGCGGGTGGGTCTGCAGCCCCACCCCGGCTCCAAGTCATGCTATTTAGGCACGTTTTTTAGACTGGGCGCATGCGAGGAAGGCACGTGAATGAGAAAAGCACATGCAGAGAAGTCTGGGCACATGCGGGGAAAACCAGTGGTAAAGATAAGTGAAACCCACCCCTGATGCAAGTCTGGAGTGCTTGTCACTTTCCGTCTCTCCATCTCGATTCACCTTGTCTATCAAGTATTAGAGGCAATACACAGGTAGTCCTTGACTTATGACCACAATTCAGCCCAAAATTTCTGTTGCTATGTAAGACATTTGCTAAGTGAATTTTGCCCCATTTATAACCTTATAACAAACAATAGCTGTTAAGTGAATCACTGCAGTTAAGTTAGTAACACAGCGATTAAGTGAATATGACTTCTTCCTTGACTTTGCTTGTCAGAAGGTTGCCAAAGGCGATCTCATGACCCAGGACACTGCAACCGTCATAAATATGAGTCAGTTGCCAAGCATCCAAATTTTAATCATGTGACCATGGGGATGCTGCAATGGTCATAAGTGTGAAAAATGGTCATAAGTCACTTTTTCAGTGCCGTTGTAACTTTGAATGGTCACGAAATGAACTGCTGTAAGTTGAGGACTACTTGTACTGGTCTAATTGCATTACCTTTAATACCCATCACAATTAGGTCACCAAAAATACCCATGAAGCAGGGGTGAAATCCAGCAGGTTCTGACAGGTTCTGGAGAACCGGTAGCAGAAATTTTGAGTAGTTCGAAGAACCGGTAGCAGAAATTTTGAGTAGTTCTGAGAACCACCTCTGGCTGGCCCCAGAGTGGGGTGAGAATGGAGATTTTGCAATATCCTTCCCCTGGAGTGGGATGGGAATGGAGATTTTGCAGTATCCTTCCCCTGCCACACCCACAGAACCGGTAGTCAAAAAATTTGGATTTCACCACTGCCTTGAAGAGTAATTAGCTAATCTGGTGGTGAAGAAGTAACAATGTAAGACCTTTTCTGAGAAGGATTCACATCTATTCCTTCCTGATTTTGGAGTGTGATAATTGTGTGTCTGCAAACCTTGTAAATCAGTTCGTCAGGCTACTGACATGTAAAAAAAAAATCCATACTTTTCTATTTCAAGTATGAAACTTGGAATTGCATATGGAGAGCAGAATCTGAAATCGGTTTTTGAGTACACAAATCTTCAGAGCTAAATGCAGATATCTCGCAGAGCTTCCATTTTAGGTTGCTCCCCACATGTACACATCAAATAAAGATACCATGTGGGAATGTGTGAGAAAGTTCTTCGTGAAAAAAACCCCAAAATGCATGCGTTCCCATCACTTTTCTTCTTTGTGACACCAGGCTTTTCTTGCCTATTGACGTCAAGGGGGTGAGAATTCTTACGCTGCGAAGTCTCCTGATTCAAACAAAATGTTCCCCGCAGCCCTAAAGCCAAATCTGTTCCAAATGTGGCTTTTGAAGAGATCCTTGGTTTCAAATTCCTCTCCAAAAAAGCATCAAAGATCATACATAAAAAGGCCTTCCCCTGTTCGCAGCAAAATCAGCCTGGGTCTGAGAAAACGAAGGTTAAAACTAAGGCTAGATGGAAGGCATGATGATGGTATCCATTGAATCATGTCCGATTCTTGGCGATTTTATGGGCCAGATCCAGGGTGGGTTCTAAATTTTTTTACTACCGGTTCTGTGGGTGTGGCTTATTTTGTGGGCATGGCTTGATGGTGATGTGACAATTCTTTAGGATTCAGCAGAGGTACTGGTTTATCAGGCTTTTAACTGCTTGCAGAGCTGTACCGGTCTATTCATTTATTTTTGCAGGCACCGGTCTACTCGTGTGTTTTTGCAGGCACTGGGCTACCCATTTATTTTTGCAGGCACCGGTCTACTCATTTGTTTTTGGAGGCACCGGTCTACCACCAAACTGCCTTTTACCACTGATCAGCTGTAGGGCGGCCCTTTGAAGCCCAGCAGCAAGAGTTTAAACAGTTTTTTTTCCTTCTAGCTGATCAGCTGGGACTCAGGAGGCAGCAATAGATTGGGGGTAGGGCCAAATAAAAGGTAAGAATAATGCGGGGGGGGGGGCGGGGGGCGCAGAACCAGTTCAGTGATGTCATATCGTCACCGCTACCGGCTCGGTGGAACCGGGCCGAACCGGGAGGAACCCACCACTGGTCAGATCTCTCCACATCTTCCAATCTTCCACTACTTCTTTGAGTTTTTCTATGCTCTGGTTGGTGTCAGTTTTGACGGTTTCCAGCCACCATATTCTTTAGCAATCTGTTTCCTTAACTCTTCCAAACATAATTGCTTTCTCCAATGAATTTCCCCACAGGACATGGCCAAAATAAGTGAGATGCAGTTTTTTTTTGGGGGGGGGGATCCTTCCAGTGACATGTCTGGTGTTATATGCACTACCGTACTTGCTTGCTGGTCACCTTTGCTGTCCAAAGAATACACAGGAATCTCTCCAGCACCACAGTTCAGACAAGTCAATTTTCTTCCTGTCTTGCTTTTACAATTTATTTACAGATAAATAAATAAACACTGTCCCAGCTGTAAGAGAGTAATGCAGAATTGGGCCTTTCAGTGAAAGCTTCAGATCAGCAGTCTGATTTGGAAGCTTCTGTGTTTTCTTTAGTGATCCTTTGCAAATGTAAATATCCTTCTTTTTAGACCAGCAACAGAAAGTGAAAGTGGATGTGGTAGGAAGAGACAGCTTTCACTGATGGGATTCCCAAAGCCAAACTTTGGAGCCTTTTTCACTGACGTTTACGAATAATAATAAAGAAAACCCATCATAAAATGTTGCAAGATGGAGTAACTTCAGTTCAGGATTCCGGCTGGTCGGCCATTTTGGAAGATGGAAATAGATATTCAGTTCTATCCCTTGAGCAATTCACTTTTTTTTAACAGTAACAGAATTGGGAGGGACCTTGGAGATTATCTAGTCCAACCTCCTGCTCACATAGGAGACCTGTACTAGGGATTCGAACTGTCGAGCTGCCGACCTTTCTGATCGACAAGCTCAGTGTCTTAGCCACTGAGCCACCTAGGCATGTTGTCTCAGTCCTCCCTAATAGCTATTTGTACCCCTCGAGCTGATTTAGCATATCTGGAAGCCTATAGTATAAGGTGGCTTTAAGCCTTTCCCCATCTCTGGCTTTATTTTCTTAAAAAATGTATTTTATATATAAAAACTGCTGTTTTGTTGCCATTACAATGGTTCTCCAAACAGATAAAACAAAGGAAACCTAATTGCACTTCGAAGTTACCTCACATTGTCATTCAAGAGAATGATTCTACCATTAATACAGAGGACAAGGAACTTTCAAAAGTTCTTTTATAACCAACACTTAATAAGAACAGGCCTCTGAAGGACGGTTGGGGTTTTTCCTTAGAATTAGCAATAACAACCTGGCTCGTTTTGAAAGGAAGAATTCGGCGATTTCAGAGGAGGGATAAAAGGACAACTGTGGTGGGTTTTTTTTTTTTAGAATGTCTTTTAAATGGTTTCCCATTAATAGCAAATGGAAATCTTCTCACATAGGGCTGTGCTGGCAGATGGTGTTACAAAATGAAACCAGGGCTTAGCTGTGGTCAGAATAAATGATGCAGCAAGAAATCATTGTGCTGTTCACGCTATATGCCTCTTGAGAGACCTGACAGCAAGACTTCGGTATATCTCATGGGTATTTTTACAAGGCCATGAAGTATTCAGGATTTAAAGGCAAAATGATGATATGGAACGGTGGGAGTAGACACCCATAGCATCTCTCATAAGCTCTTTATGATGTTCCATGATTTTGGAGTCCCATGAAAATAGTTTAAAGAGAAACTAAACACGAGTAGCTCACACAACACATTGTGAATCCAAAGCCTTCCTTTTTAAAGCATAGATTAACAAGTTTCTTCTCGCTCTGGAACACAGGTTGGAGGCTTTACTATCAAACTGCTATTACCGTATATACACGTGTATAAGCCGACCCGCATATAAGCTGACCCCCCCAGTTTTACCCCCAAAAACTGGGAAAACTTGTTGACTCGCGTATAAGCCGGGGGTGGAAAATGCAGCGGCTACTGGTAAATTTCAAAATAAAAAAAGACTGGTCAAAAGTGCGAGGACCTGTCAGAAATCACTTTTTTCAGCCCTCTGGATAGTCCTTTTGTGCACATGGACTACTCAGAGGGCTGAAAAAGTAATTTTTGACTGGTCCTCGCACTTGTGACCAGTCCTCAAACTTACGACTGTCCTCACATTTTACATTTTTGCCCTATCTTGTCACCATGGTGAAGAGAAGCAGTTGTGAAATGAGTGACATGGTTTTAAGAATGCTGCACGGGCATAAATGTGAGGATGGTCATAAGTGTGAGGACCAGTCAGAAGTGCGAGGACTGGTCACAAGTGTGAGGACCAGTCAAAAATAACTTTTTCAGCCCTCTAAGTAGTCCATGTGCACAAAAGGACTACTCAAAGGGCTGAAAAAAGTGATTTCTGACAGGTCCTCGCACTTTTGACCGGTCTTCACACTTATGACTGGTCATCATTTATGCCCATTGTAGCATTCTTAAAAACAGTGTCACTCATTTCACAACTGCTTCTCTTCACCATGGTGACAAGATAGGGCCAAAACGTAAAATGTGAGGACAGTCGTAAGTTCAAGGACTGGTCACAAGTGCGAGGACCAGTCAAAAATAACTTTTTCAGCCCTCTGAGTAGTCCATGTGCATAAAAGGAGTCCATGTGCATAAAAGGAGAGGGAGGAAGAGAGGAGGAGAAGAAGAAAGGAAGAGGAAGTAGGGAGGAGAAGAAGGGGGGAAGAGAAAGTAAGAAGGAAAGAAAAGAGGTGGTAGGTTTGAGGAGAAAGATTGCTGTACAATAAAAAAGATGAAAGGGAAGAAAACCAACCCCAAACACATATAAAGATATTAAGATAAAGAATGAATTGTTAAACTTTAAAGAATAAAAGAGAACAAATATGAATAAATAGCAATAATTAGAAACACACATACAAACATACAATGTATTTTCTTTGAACAGAATATTTGGCTGGTTCACAAATTTAAACAGTGTTTAGTCATTTCACTTAAATTTACAATTTCTATATTTCCTTTTTGCCATATTTATTCCTCATCTATTTTTTAAAAAAAACCAATATTACCCTTCATCCTCATCTCTAATCTTAATCAAATTCAATTTTTCACTTCTTTTCTATATTATACCCCTTCCCATTGTCATCTATTTTTATATCAATCCTAACATTGCTTAATTATGTAATATTACAGTTGTTTAATACAAATTCAACATTTTAATATAAATCAATTAGTTATATAACTATCTTTTTTGTATATTAATCAATATGAGCATGAATATTCCAATTATTTCCATGCAATCCAATTTCTTACAAATCAATTAATTATATTTACCAATAATAATAAACCAAATAATTTCCCCCAATATTATTCCAAACCACAACTTAACCATTTCTGCTTTCAACACAATATACAATTAATAATATCTCAATTATTACAATTCCCTATTTAAATAGAGCTTTTTTTTCTTTTGTGTTTTAAAATCTTGAACTTCCCTCTTTTGCCATTTGCCATAAATTTCCCATTGTTTGCACCAACTTTTTTTGATGAGGAAAAAGAAAAGAAATGTGCCTTAGCAAACAGCAAAGCCAACAAGCTGTTTTAGTTTTGCTTTTGGTTTCAGCAGAAGGAGAAAAAAAATGTGCTCTTTGCAGCAGGCACCTTTTTGCAGCCGGCACCGATCTTCTCATTTGTTTTCTTTTAACCCTGATCAGCTGTAGGGGGGGCCTTTGAAGCCCCTCCACAAGAATTTAAAGTTTTTTTTTTCCTCTAGCCATCAGCTGGAACTCAGGAGGCAGTCCCAATAGATTGGGAGTGGGCGGGGTAAGCAAACCCCGTTCTCCCGCTGTTTCCTAGCTTGCAGGGAAAAAGTCATTTTTTTCGTGACCCGCGTATAAGCCTAGGGGGCATTTTTCAGCCTGAAAAACGGGCTGAAAAACTCGGCTTATACGCGTGTATATACGGTATATTTGCAAAAAACCCACAAAAATTAAACGCAGAAACAAACTTTCATAAAACCCTCCAGTGCAAAAATACGGTAGAGAATTCCTTGCTTTCAGCAATTGGAATTAATAAATAATGACTTCCTACATAGCTTGGCTCCTTAGCACTGTCTGAGGTAAAAGTGAAAGCAACTGTTATTAAAAATAGTATTTCTTCTTTCCCTATATTGCCAGGAAAAAATTGACTTTTTTTAAAAAAAAAACAGACTATACCACATTTCAACAGTACTCACCATCTTATTAGCAAACCTGCATTCATTTCTTTTTTAAAAAATATAGCAGGTAAATTGAGTTGTCTTAGAAATAAAAGAAAACTATTGCTATCCCTTACCAGATTAATCTATGGAAAAAATACCAAATATAAATGAATATTTTTGGGATTGGCTATGTGCCAATCAACAATAATGCATGGGCTTCTATACTGAGGAGAGAGAGAGAGGGAGGGATAGAGGGATAGCTAGAGAGAGAGAGAGAGAGAGAGAGAGAGAGAGAGAGAGAGAGAGAGA
>WNWU01000007.1:37220157-37299136 GCA_012654045.1 Ptyas mucosa | reverse complement strand
AAATAAAATAAAATAAAATAAAATAAAATAAAATAAAATAAAATAAAATAAAATAAAATAAAATAAAATAAAATAATAAAATAATAAAATAATAAAATAAAATAAAATAAAATAAAATAAAATAAAATAAAATATAATGATGTCACCGAACTGGTTCTTCCCCCCCCCCTCCCCTGTGTTATTCTTACCTTTTATTTGGCCCCACCCCCAATCTATTGCTGCCTCCTGAGTCCTAGCTGATGGCTAGAGGGAAAAAACCTGTTTAAATTCTTGCGGGGGGGGGAGGGGGGCTTCAAAGGGCCGCCCTACAGCTGATCAGTGTTAAAAGAAAACAAATGAGTAGACAGGTGCCTGCAAAAATACATGAGTAGATCAGTGCCTGCAAAAATACGTGAGTAGATCAGTACAGCTTTGCAAGCAGTTAAAAGCCTGGTAAACCAGTACCTCTGCTAAATCCTAAATAATTGTCTCATGACCATCAAGCCATGCCCACAAAATAAGCCACACCCACAGAACCAGTAGTAAAAAATTTTAGAACCCACCCCTGCTTCAGATCCATATTCACAGACAGGTCTCCCTCTTCAGCACTGATAGTAATGTCATGCACACAGACATCAACCATCTTGAAACCTCAATGAACTTCTGTTCTCTTTTGAAATAATGTTTTCTTCAGATTGAATGAGAAAGTGCAAGAAGCCAGGAGCCAGGATAGGGTCAATGGACTTCAATAGAGGCTGGACATAGATCTTTTTTGGAGGTGTAAAGACTGCAGACTGATGATGCATTTGACCCCGCCTTCGGGCTCAGTTTAGTCATCTCCTACAAATTAACAGATTAACAGAGTTAGAAGGGACCTTGTAGGTAATTTAGTCCAACCCCCTGCCCAAGCAGGAGACCCTCCACCATTTCTGACAAATGGCAGTCCAATCTCTTCTTGAAAGCCTCCAGTGATGAAGCTCCCACAACTTCCAAAGGCAAGGTGTTCCATTGGTTGATTGTTCTCACTGTCAGAAAATGTCTCCTTAGTTTATTTCTCCTTATAAGAGACATTGATCCACCAAATAGAAGTTATAGAAATGGCTGATAGTGTTTGGGATGCCTGTTACCAAAGGTTGCTAGAAAGGAAAGTGGGGACAGGACAAAATTCTTAGCGCTTGGGATTCGGACAGAAGTTTCAGATAGTACAAAGGTAGGTAGATAGGTAAGTAGATTTCAGCACTAGGACTGTTTGATTCCTTGATTTTAGATGACTCACAGACTGCCATTATCCAACCATAAAATGTGTATCTGGAAAATCAACAAAAATATGAAGTTCTTAAAATTGCAACACTGGTCTTCTGGTACAAAAGGATGACATGGCCCATTGAAAAGGTGAACAAATCCCTCTCCATATGGCAAGAGAGCTGTAATATCTGACATAGCAAGAGATGTTCTTCCTAAACTCAATTCCATCTGGATGTAAAATAAGAATAAGAATAAGAATAATGACCACCTGATCAGTGGGTGCAGCAAAATTTCACAAACTAACTACCTACAATGCCATGACCGTCTTGCTAAGATAATTCACTGGAAATTGTGCCAGAAGTTTGGATTTGAATACAGCAAAAACCATTGGGAACATCAGGTCGAGAAAGTTTTAGAGAATGAGAAACTCAAGATCTTGTGGGACTTCAGGATTCAGACTGACAGGCACTTGGTCCACAACACACCTGACATAACAATAGTTGAAAAGAAAAAAGTATGGTTCATTGACATTGCAATACCTGGTTGATGCACGGATTGAAGATAAGCAGCAAGAAAAAATCACAAAGTACCAGGACTTGCAAATTGAAGTTGAGCAACTGTGGAAAAAGAAATCGTGTGTTGTCCCGATTGTAACTGGAGCCCTTGGAGCAATACCCAAAGGGCTACCCTGCTATTTAGAAATTCTAAATTTACCGGACTTGAACATTTTGACTTCTACAAAAAACCACCTTACTCGGAACAGCTTACATCCTCCGAGGATACCTTAACAGTTCCTTGGTTAGGACTCGAGCTGCTGAGCTATTAACCAGCCTCAAAGGCTGTGAATCTCACTAAAGATTAACTAATGATGATGATGATGATGATGATGATGATGTATTATTCCAACTCATCACCTATACCTAACATATAGTTGTCAGGTGTGCAATAAAACAGTAAACTATAATTAATAACATTTGAAACTATACAGAGTTGGGTTAATAGCCATTAAAAAAAGCATTTCTTACAAAAACAAAATCATTTGCATTTAGTGATGTTATTAGGAAGGGCTATAGTGATGTTCACCTGTGCCATGAGCAAAATCTGCCCATCTGTACAAAACATAATATTTTCTATTTTCGATAACAATTCAACTGTATGGAAATTTGGCCAGAGTACTTTACAGGAGTGGTTGTAGGTTATTTCATAGGTACGGCAGAATTGCACAATCAAGTACGATAGATAGTGAAGGATGTCCCTATCTTGCCATCCTGATAGAAGCAATTTTGGATATGTGAGATTTTTAGGAGGTAGCTAAAGTTCATAGCCAATACCGTTTGTTGCCTTCCTAATCTTGTTAATGTTGATCAGAAGAAAAGTGCAGTAATACATTTCTGTCATGCGGCTTCCACTTGAATGTGGGTGTTTTTTTTTTATTATTGCTTACCAGAAAACAATTTTGCTGTTAGCAATTGAACTTTTAAAAATCAACATGCATAGATATATTAAACATCCTGTTGTTGAAAGCCTGTGGCGCTGACAAGATGCTTCCAAGTGCAAAGAAAGAAGAAGAAAAAGAAAGAAAGGTGAATATTTACAGGTATAAATGAGGCTCACTGACATGCACCAATCAGGCTATCTTGCTGAAATACAGGTAGTCCTCGACTTACGACCACAATTGAGTCCAAAATTTCTGTCTTCTGTAAGCGAGACATTTGTTAAGTGAATTCTGCTCCATTTTATAACTTTTCTTGCTATTGTTGTTAAGTAAATCACTGCAGTTGTTAAGTTAGTCACACCGTTGTTAAGTGAATCCGGCTTCCCCATTGACTTTGCTTGTCAGAAGGTCACAAAAGGGGACCACATGACTCCAGGACATGGCAACTGTCATAAATACGAGTCAGTTGTCAAGTGTCTGAATTTTGATCATGTGACATGAGCATGCTACCACAGTTGAAAGTGTGAAAAACTGTCAGAAGTCTCTTTTTTTTCAATGCTGTTGTAACTTTGAATGGTCACTAAATGAACTGTTGTAAGTTGAGGACTGCCTGTATTGCTCATTTGCTTTAAAAAACAAAACTTAGGCAAGCAGGAATATACAGGGCCTAAAAAGAGATGATGTTTTTCTGTCTTATGCTGTATGCTCTTTTTTTTCCCCTTGTCCTATCTGTCCTACACTCAACTTTCCTAAGTCCAATTCTGAAACAATCTTGGACTGGTTCCCAATTATTATGCCTACTTTTGATTGGGGGCCAGTTGGCTATACATATGAAAGAAAGATCCAGAATGCAATACCAGCTTTATTTTTTATTCCACTGTCTGAGAATGGAGTTTCTCTTTAAAACAACGTACCCACTTTGGCAAGTCATGCAAACATTTGAAAGAGATTACCATTAAGTATACCGCACTACACAAACATAACTGAAACACTTCAGGAAAATAAAAGCCATAAAAAAAAAAGGTTAATTAGAATTGCTAGAGCCCAAATGCCCCATCTCATTATGCATTGCCTAGTTACTGTAAATGTTTTCGGCTTTATTTATATATGCATGAATGATGTTTAGTCCTTAGTTAAGATTTACTAACCTCAAAGGGCACGTTCGTCCACTTTTCCCTCTAATAAGAGCTGTTGCTGCTCCAGTGCTCCTGCCTTTGTCTAGAAACCAAAAAGAGACAGAGAGAGAAAGAGAGAGGCTATTCTGTCATTTGTCATGGTTCTGCTTTGTTTTCGGTAGTCTAGTTTTGTTGAGTGAATTTAGAGCATCCAGAGAGGGTGATTTTGGAATGGATTGCTAATACTTTCACTCTTGCAAAAGTCAGCTCAACCTTTTGAATTCCAAATGAAGAAGCAAAGTATTGCTCGGTGGTAACACTTTTATTATTAGCACCATGGGAGAGGAGGAGGAGGAGGAGGAAGGAGAAGAGGAGGAGGAGGAGGAGGAGAAGAAGAAGAAGACAAAGACGGAGAAGGAGAAGGAGGAGGAGGAGGAGGAGGAGGAGGAGGAGGAGGAGGAGGAGGAGGATTTTGAAATGGACTGCTTAGCAATGTAAAAGCTTTTTTTTTACATTAGTCCACTGCTCATATTAAAATAGAATAGAATTCTTTATGTGTGATTGGACACGCAAGGAATTTGTCTTTGGTGCATATGCACACAGTGTACATAAAAGCATATTATATACATACATACATACATACATACATACATACATACATACATACATATTTTGTACGTATGTATAATTTAATATATTATATTAATATTGGTATATTAAACAACCTGGGACCCATTGGGTCATTCTTCTTTTTTCACATATTAGCTTATACTGTTTCCCTTCCCTTCCTGGTGAAGCTGCCTCCTCTTCTTCTTCCTCTTTGTGATTGTGAAGAAAAACGGCTCCCTATTCCAGGGGGTACCCAAGAACCTCGTCTCTCCAATACATCACTGTTACCCTTTAGCCAGCCCTACTTCACCAGCAGGCATCCCGATCTCTCCCTTGTCCTTCCTTTTTCCACATATAATACAAGCTGGTGCTGTTTCTCCTCTTCTCATGATCCTCAGAAGAGCCCCAGTGAAGTCTTCTTCTTCTTCTTCTTCCCCCCCCCTCCTCCTCCTCCTCCTCCTCCTCGGCTGACTTGTGGAACTGCTTGCCACTTTGCTGGGGGGAGGGGAACCAAGTGACCAGGAGGAAACTGCACCCATTTACTGCATCCCATTTACTACCGGTTCTGTGGATGTGGCTTGGTGGGCGTGGCATGGCATGGCTTGGTGGGCATGGCAGGGGAAGGATACTGTCACTCCAGGGGAAGGTTACTGCAAAATCCCCATTTCCTCCCCATCAGCTGGGACTCGGGAGGCAGAGAATAGATGGGGGCGGGGCCAGTCAGAGGTGGTATTTACCAGTTCTCCAAACTACTCAAAATTCCCGCTACCGGTTCTTCAGAACCTGCTGAAACCCACCTCTGATGTCCCCAAAGGGCCCTCTGTCCAGGGAGGAAGTGGGCTCTCTTCAACTGATGGCTCTAGTCAGCCCTACCCCTCTCCTCCATTCTTCCTTCACTGGCCTCCACCATTAAGAGATTTCAAGTTGCAGCCTCAGTTTAAAAACAGCCTATAGCTGCTCACCCAATTGGGAATAGGGGGTCAAAGGAGGCAGGAAGGAGAATGGAGATATGCCCCTGCCATATCCCTTGTACCACACAGCCTACAGGTTTCTGGGAAGTGTAGTTGAAAGGCATGGTGGCATTGAAGCAGTCACAACTTTGCCAGGTTTCTGTTCCATGGGTCCCAGATTTTGGGTGCATTCTGTATGTAGTCCATTTGACATATGTTGATTCAAAAATAGCTGCTCTGTGATGGCCCATTTCACCCAATTGAAGGTAGCGAAGTATCAGACACAGTGGTTTCAATAATATGTGGATTGGTCCTTTTGCAGCTGGAGGATTCAGCAAAGTTTGCTCTTCTGCAGTAGGAGCATGCATTCATTGGGTTATAAACAAAGGACAACCTTCCTACCTTCTGATTGGTCCCAGAATTTCCCGGCCAGTATGGTCTGACGAGAATGCTGGGAATTGAAGTCCTCACATCAACAGTGGCAATGCCTGCATAGATGTTTTGCATATAAACAGTCCAAAATTCTGTTACAGCTTTTTGCTTCTAAATAGAATTTCATTTATCTGGTCAGATTGGATGGGTCTTCCCACTGTGAAGCTCCATGAAATTTTGGTTTCCTCAGTGAAATTTGTTTTTAAAATATTCCATCTTATCATTTTATAGAAGAAGAAAACAAAGGTTTTTTGGAATGTATATATTTTTTTCCTGTGCAAATCTGTGGGAAAATGAAATAGTTTTCCCAAACAAAGCACCCAGTCAGATTAAATTATCTCCACCTCAATTAAATCAGACCATTCCCAGAGTTTTGGAACTGGGTGGCGTTTCCATACCTTAGGCTAAAATACCTTAGTCTTCTCCGACCTGGAGATGCGTCTTTCAGATACGTTGGGATTAGAATTCCCAGCCCTTAAATTTAGAAGTCTCTGGCACCAGATTGAGGGAATATTTCCAAAAATGTTACTGTTGACATTCAGCTCAGACAAATTCTGTAAGGCATCTTTTGACACTGAAATCATTGTTTCAGATGTTTCCAGTTGCTCCGCTTCTTATCTCACTGACGCTGGAAGACTTTAAACACTTTCATTACATTTCTTCAAAGACAGCATCTGTGCTGCAAGCCACAAGCATCTTAGTAGAATGGACCTGAAGTTCATGCTGTAGTTGAAGATCTTGATAATTTCTTCATCCCTTGATCCTGCAAAGTTATGAGGGTTTCAACAAAGACATATTGCACCCCATTTTGAGGCAGTTTTATTCTAGAATGTTCTTGAATTAACTTTGCCACTATTACCGGTAGGTATTTTAGGGTCGGTGACTACAATTAAAAAGCACGTCTGCTTCTTCCTCTTTTGCATGATGATATTGCTATCCCTAAACGAGCAACTTTATACTGTTTATTGTACTGGTAAAGGAGTGTTGGAAGAAATATCCTTCTGGGTTCAGTTCCAAGTGGGGAAAAAGACACTGGAAACACGGAGACTGCTTGGAAAGATGGTTTAATGGTGGACAGGAATCACATGGCGTGAGTTTCTGAGTTGAAAAAAAGGAGGTGAGATGCTGGGAGTGCCTTGGTTTTATTTATTTATTTATTTATTTATTTATTTATTTATTTATTTATTTATATGCTGCTCTTCTCCCGAAGGACTCAGGGCGGTTTACAAAGAATAAAATTCAACCATTTAAATTTAAATGTAAATTAAAACCCAGTTAAAATTAATTAGAATTATTACAATGTAAAAAGCCCCTAGACGGCTCAGTCCATTTGATAAAAGAGCCACGTCTTCAGTTTGCGGCAGAAGGAGAGGAGGTCGGGGGCTGTCCTAAGCCTGGTGGACAAACCATTCCAGAGGGTCGGCGCTCCCACAGAGAACGATCTCCCCCTGGGGGCCGCCAGCTGACATTGTCTAGCTGACGGCACCCTGAAGAGGCCCACTCTGTGAGAGCGTACGGGATAGTGGGAGGAGGGCAGAAGATGCTTCTGCAAGTACCCCTAGGGCCTAGGCCGTGTAGGGCTTTATAGGTTAATACCAGCACCTTGAAACAGACCCGGAGGACCACCGGCAGCCAGTGCAGCTCGCGCAGGAGAGATGTCACACAGGAGTAACGAGAAGCTCCCGTAACAACCCGCGCGGCTGCATTCTGGACTAGCTGAAGCCTCCGGGTGCATCCCAAGGGCAGTCCCATGTAGAGGGCGTTACAGTAGTCCAAACCAAGAAGTATGCCCTCTGTTGGGCCCCAGCTCTAAGTGTTTCCTGTTTCTGTATAAGAAATATATCCTGATTGGTTGTGAGACCCCCAGGGGGTGGGAGTCTTAGCTAACCCTGTAGGTTGTCTCCCAAGCTTGCTTGAGCCTTGCCATGTGATGAGTTTTGCTAGATGGGTCCTTTATGTTGCAGATGAGATGCTGAGGCCGTAATGGCTCATTGACAAAAGGGGGGGATGACCGAACTGGCTCAGTAGCCCATTGACAAAGGTGGGGGCACAGGGAGCTGCTGGGAGCTCAGTGTTGAAATGAGGGGTTCTTGGTGCTCTTTGAACTTGGTTGTTTTCTTGCAGACATTTCATTACCAAACAAGTAACATCATTAGTATATAAACAGAGAGCAAACCCCACTCTCTTCCAGCACTGATGATATTACATAGTTGGGTAATGAAACATCTGCAAGAAAACAACTAAGCTCAGGAGCACAAAGTACCCCTAATTGTTTATTGTTTTGTTATTTATTTTATTAATATTAATCATGCCACAATGTCTTGCAATATTACTTTAGAATGTGATGGGTATTTTATTAGGATTTGGAAAAGCATGATAAAATTATACAAAGGCATTCATTTATTTGTCACTAGGTGGCAGATGAAATAGAACAAAATCACACTGCTTTCAAGAAACTCAAACCATTCTAGCCATAACTTGAGGCCCAAATTAAGTTTCGAAAGACAAATTTTACAAAATTGCATTATCACTCCCAGCACTCACTCTGTAGGTCCTTCTAGATCAGTGTTTCTCAACCTTGGAAGCTTGAAGATGGGTGGACTTCAACTCCCAGAATCCCCCAGTGCTGCTGGCTGGGGGATTCTGGGAGTTGAAGTCCACCCATCTTCAAGCTTCCAAGGTTGAGAAACACTGTTCTGGATGAAGGTTTTTTACTTGGAGCAAAAATAGAAATATATTCTGGAGGGAATGTGAGTTGAACCTCATGTTCAATTCTTAATTTAGAATGAAATCCGCTCTTACAGTTTTGTGGTGATTGAAAACGGTTATTGGGAGGCTCCCCATTGTTTCTTTTTTAATATAACATTTCCGATATCTGATCAGTAACCATTTATTGTTTAGCATGAGAACCAGTTTGATGTGATGGTTAAAGTCAAGAGGCTAGGAGATGATGAATTTCATTTTTACTTTAGATATGAAAGTATTTAATACTTGATATCCTATGCAGGTATCTTGTGTAGGCAATACAGGTAGTCCTCAACCTATGACCACAACTGAGCCTGAAATTTCTGTTGCTAAGCAAGACAGTTGTTAAATGACGTTTGCCCCATTTTACAACCTTTCTTGCCACAGTTGTTAAGTGAGTAACCATAGATTTTAAGTTAGCAACTTGGCTGTAAAGTGAATCTGGGTTTCCCAATGACTTTGCTTGTCAGACGGTTGAAAAATGTGATCACAGGTCCCTGGGACACTAAAACTATTGTAAATATATGCAAGTTTATTTATTTATTTATTGGTTCAATTTATATGCCGCCCTTCTCCGGAGACTCAGGGCGGTTTACAATGCATTAAGCAAGAGCCTTCATACTTTTGTATATACCTGCTTAGTAGGGCTTAGTAGGCCAAAGATCCGGATTTTGATCCCATAACCAGGGGGATGCTGCCACTGTCCTAAGTGTGAAAAACTTATATTTTCTTATAAGTCACTTTTTACAGTGCCATTGTAACTTTGAATGGTCACTAAATGAGTTGTTCAAACTTGAGGACTACCTGTACAGTGAGACACTGCAACCGTCATAAGTATGAGCTAGTTGTCTAGCATCTGAATTTTGATCACATGACCGCGGGGATGCAATGGTCGTAAGTGTGAAAACAGGTCATAAGTCAGTTTTTTTTCAATGCCATTGTAATGGTCATTAAACAAATAGTTATAAGTCGAGGATTAACTGTATTGAATAACAATAGTATTTCTCACATTGGAAAGTAGGCAAGTTTATGAATCCATGAGATTGTGGTTGACATTATTAAATCTTGAAATGGCTAATAAGATATAGGAAAAAAATAAGCAATTTAGTCTCACTAGAGATCTTGGTTTCTGCATCTACATCGATGGAGTTCATTCTGTTGTTGGAAAATAGCTGATGTAAAAAACTTGTACAAACAAGTACTCCCTTCTTGTACCAGATTTTGGAAGAGAAATACATTTTTCAGGTTATTTTATAGGCAAGGTTTTATGGTTGGTTTTGTAATGTTTTGTTTCCTTCTGAGTCTATCTTGTAAATAGATCATTTCTAGATCTGGACATTTTCCAATTAGTATTAGAAAGGGGCTTGACTAACCTTGCTGAGGCCAAGTGAGATACAATATTATATTTGTAGGAAAGAGACAAAAAAACCTTGCCAAGAAAAGTGAAGGAACTCATCCAGGCAGTCACCAGGAATCAAAACTGATTTGAAGGCAGTAAACAAAACAAAAAAAGTGAAATGTTGGGCTCGTTTGCTTATTTACTGAAAAGCTACATCCCTCAAGCTCTATTAATAAATTTCCCAGAAGTATGTGGCCAGCAATTGTGGAAAGAAGTAGATGGACGCTTGGATTCAGTCCAGGAAAGTCTTTCTTACAAACTGTAGAAAGCCTTGTCTCAGCCTTGGACAAAGTAGAGTAAATAAAGTGTATCATGATATGACTAAGCAGTGAAATAATTTATGACCATGATACCACCTTATAATAGAAACTCATGACAACAGCACAGACAGATTTCCCAGAGCAAAAACACACAAGAAATGGTTGTGTTTACTAGACATGAGTTTCTGGTGGTGGGCAACTTGACTCAGCTTTTTGCGATGATGGTACATTGTGGCTTTGCTCAGAATGGAAGAAGACCTAGTTAGAGCAGCATCTGGGCATCCCAGAGACAGGCCATCTTCCAGTGGTGGGATTCAACAGGTGTAACAACCAGTTCGCTGAGCACGCGCTGAAAACATCACTAAAACTTACCTTCTACTGCAACCCCGGTGAGTAAAACAGCCGAGGCACAGCAATCCGCTCTACTGCGCCTATCAGCTGGGCTTCAAACAAATGAAATATAGGTCGGTATAGCGCAGGGGCGGGTGGGTGGTCCCAGCTGATCGTCGGAGCAACTTTGTTCGCTCTCAGCTGATTGTCAGAGCTACCGGTTCGCCTGAACTGGTCAAAACCGACTGAATCCCACCCCTGCCATCTTCTCATCCTGGAAAAACATATGGAAATTCCATATATCTGAAAGTGCCACTACTGTCAAAGAGCAGAGGCAATCATGGTTTAGTGATGAATGGTCTGACCCAATACCAAAAAAATTTCTACATTCCTTTTGTAGTCATTTCAATGAGGTTTATTCAGATTAATGATACCTTTTGGCATTTTGGATTTTAAAAGATGTGAGACTTCAAATTTAATTCAGAAGAGGATCCAGTACCTTTAAATCAAAGATTGAACATCACATGCTGCGGCTTCATATAAAATGCATTAACTCTGCAGTGCTTGCTTAATAGATTATAGAAAATGGAGTTAAGTGTTAGTCTGAAGAAGAGTGGACATTATCAGACCAGAATGAAAAAAAAGGCACTTAATTTTGTTTTCATGCAGTCTGCTTGCTTGTCGCTTTGATCTCTAGCTGGTATGAAGTAAAACAAAATGATTGCTTATCTTTAGATCTTCTTTCTTTAGAAGTAAAACTTGGATCAGAGGCTTAGAAATATGGGGTCAAAGAAATGAAGAAAAGATCTAAAACAAAGGATACACTAAATCATTTTCAATAGATATATAGAGGCTAATTCAGATTTAGGTGACAAGACCCATTAAGGGGCAATGATCCATAAACTGGTGAGGTTTTTTTTCCAACTAAACCTTTTCTTTGATGGAAGAAATGAAATTGTGAATCAACAGTGAAATTAATTGGATTGTAAAGCTTTTTTTTTTTATTTAGGCAGCCAACAACCATTTCCCCTGCTTTATGGAATTTAGAATGCTCTTACCAGTATAAAAAGGTGAAGATTTCTTTGTCAGTCCGGTCCAACTCTAGTGCATGTTGTTCATTTCCATTTCTTGGCTGAGGGAGTCAGCATTGTCGGAAGACAATTTCTGTGGTCATATGGCCAAATGGCTATACACTAAAGGCACACAGAATGCTGTTACTTTCCCACCAAAATGGTACCTTTTATCTACTTGCATTCACCTGCCTTCGAACTGCTAGGTGGTCAAGAGCTGAGGCAAATAATGGGAGCTCATCCCATTGCATGGAACCCGGGTCTCAAACCTGGACTGTCAGCTCTCCTGCGGACAAGCTCAGTGTCTTTAACCACTGAGCCATCACACCCCCTTCTTACCAATAAATTGATCAGCCAAGAAAGTAAAATATTGTTTTCTACTTGCATAATGTTGGCGCTGTTCGCACGTTCTTTGGGGAAAGCAGGAACTAAACGATATTAAACTTTTCTAAAGTGGAGAAGGTTATGGCTGAAGGGTAAATGTGATTGGAAGATTGTGTTTGAAGAAGATTCTGCCTAATGGCCCTTTTGGATTGAATTGCCAGATCAGTCTGATGCCTCAAATTGGATAACTTCAAACTGGTCTGCTTGGGCGAGGGATTAGACTAAATGACCTACAAGGTCCTTTCCAACTCTGTTAATCTGGTCAGTGATTCAGCCGACTTTGGCACATGTGAATACACACTTCTTATCAAATCCCTGAATCAGATTGATTTGATTATTCATATCATCAAATCATTTTGGCTAATCTATTCAAATTAATGAACAGGATATTGAGTAAGTCAGATACCACTCAAGGCTAATAAAAAGTTAAAGAAGCAGCATATTGTTCCTACAGGGTAATAAAACACATGGACATTCATAATAATTGAATAAATATATTCTTGATCAGCTGCTACCTGTCCATGGAATTGGGGGGGAAAGCACAAGGGGGTCTCTCAACTCTTTACCAATGCAGGAATTATGCCCTGTAGTAAGTAAGATGTTTTCTACTCTATGAGCCTGAAAGGCAATTCATTAAAAAAATTGTATTAGAGACGTGCCAATAGGCAGTGTATTCATTAATTTTGAATTACTTACAGGCAACCTAGTACAAAACATTAGAAGGGATTAATAAATAGCTTTATATCTCCTGTTCAAAATGTTGCAAAATTAAGTCTCCCATGTTTAAAATTCAGGGTGTTACGTTTGAAGAGCTAATTCCTTACAGAAGTGCAAACTATGCAATGTTAAACTGTGGACTTAATTGTCTTACGAAGATTTCATGCATTCACCCTTCCCTATCCTCCCAAATTTGTTAAGACTACCATTCACAGGTATCTCCATCAACATGCTCATTGGCCAGCTGAGAATTCTGAGAGCTGTAATCTCCACCAGATCACACCAGGTTGTAGACCTGAAAAGCTAAACTAAACCTGCAGCCAGGGTGATCTAACAAGCACTCCTTAATTACTTCTCAGTACACTTAGCATGTAATCAATCTGTATCTGCTATTACTTTATTTATATTGTGTATTTCTTTAGGACTTCAAGGAGACTTACCTAAAATTCAAAAGCAGCCTCTCAGCCATTAACTTATTCATCACAGGGGTGAAATCCAGCAGGTTCTGACAGGTTCTGGAGAACCGGTAGCGGAAATTTTGAGTAGTTCGGAGAACCAGTAGCGGAAATTTTGAGTAGTTCAGAGAACCAGCAAATACCACCTCTGGCTGGCCCCAGAGTGGGGTGGCAATGGAGATTTTGCAATATCCTTCCCCTGGAATGGGGTGGGAATGGAGATTTTGCAGTACCTTCCCCTGCCATGCCCACCAAGCTACGCCAGGCCCACCAAGCCACGCCCACAGAACTGGTAGTAAAAAAGTTTAGACTTCACCACTGATTCATAAACCAGATTTTAAAAAAACAGGGATCTCTCTGCTTTTACAAGGGTTCGTTCCCCAGTCTTCGTTTATTTCATATTAACCAGCAAAATAATACTAGGTATAGCTTTGCTTACTGAATTGAATTGAATTCCTTCCTCCACCTAGCTCATTATGCTGTAACCAGCGATGAAATAAATAATAAAAAATGGGGAAAAAGACGCCTATATGATTAAATGATTAAAGAATGAGTAAAGCTTAGTAAAAGAATGAGTATGATCTAATAATAATTCCAACTATTTTAGAATATGCCTGAAATAGTAGTAACAACTGCTGTCATAAAAGGCCATAATCTCTTTGTGGTTTGGACTTTGGACAACTTCTTAAAGGAAAGATGATCCCCACTGTATACATAGCAGTAACTCAAGATGGCTATTAGTAAAGTCCATAAGGCAGGGGACCTTAAAAAAAAATGAAAATCTTCCATAAGGTATTGCGGTCTTCCTTCTTAATCCTGACCTATATGGCCAAAAAACATTCCAGGTGAAGCTATGACTGTGAATGGCCAACACATCTGGAGATTATCAGATGGTGGAAGGAAATCACGAGAGACTATAGGTGAGCCAAGCTTTAGCCTTGCAATCAAATAGCACAAAGAGATATTTGTGCTATATTGTCTATTTGAAAACTCATTTTCTTTTCCCTATCTTTGAGGTAGGAAGTTCATATCTAAACATGTTATTGGATGTGCTGTTGGCTGAACTCAAGAGAGAAATTTTAATTCTGTTTTCAGTCTAGTTAGCTTTGACGTCTTAACTCCACATCTGGATCCTGAAAGCAATGTTGCTGGGACGAAGTGGAGTGCACCTCTTTAGAGAATTATTTATGCAGTCTCAAACACATCTGCATCAGGGGTGAAATCCAACAGGTTCTGACAAGTTCTGGAGAACCGGTAGTGGAAATCTTGAGTAGTTCGGAGAACCGGCAAATGCCACCTCTGGCTGGCCCCGGAGTGGGGAGGGAATGAGGATTTTGCAGTATCCTTCCCCTGGAGTGGGGTGGGAATGGAGATTTTGCAGTATCCCTCCCCTGCCACGCCCACCAAGCCACACCCACAGAACCGGTAGTAAAAAAAATTGAATTTCACCACTGATCTGCATGCATGTGGAAACACTCACACAAACCTCATATTTCTCATCAATCTAAGAGGCCTTCACGAGTGACGAAAGTGTAAGGTTTGGTTGTGGCATATACCAATTTATTACTAAAAACATTAACAAGTTCTTTAAAGAGTAGGGGACAAGAGCTGTTGAGTATCTTGCAGGGTAAGCACTAAATGGATTATAAAGCATTGTTGATCGATATTTAAGAGATTAATTTTCAGCCTCTTAAATTACAGCTTTTATAACAAGCCATACATCAACGGTGCTGTCTTTTGCCTTACAGAGTAGAGATTTTGGGTGTTGTATTAGGACAGTACCTGATTCTAGCCTAGGAATCATTAACATTTAGAAGTGGAGTCTCTGGATGAGGTGATTTTGATTAAGCCATTGCAGGTAGTCTTCGACTTATAACCATTCATTCGAAGTTACAATGGCACTGAAAAAAGTGGCCTTTAACCATTTTTCACACTTACAATCGTTGCAGCATCCCCATGGTAACATGATCACAATTTGGACGCTTGGCAACTGGCTCGTATTTATGATGATTGCAGTATCCTAGGGTCATGTGATCATCTTTTGCGATTCTGACATGAATAGAATAGAATAGAATAACAGAGTTGGAAGGGACCTTGGAGGTCTTCTAGTCCAACCCCCTGCTTAGGCAGGAAACCCTACACCACTTCAATAAAGTCCATTGGGAAGCCAGATCCACTTAAAATACGTGTAGTGATGCATTTAACAACTGTGGTTAGAAAGGTGTTAAAATGGGACAAAACACTTAACAACGATCTTCCTTAGCTACAAAAATGTTGGGCTCAACTGTAGATGTAAATCAAGGCCTTACCTGTATTAGCTTGATATTCCTCAAATTACTTTTTGTCAGGATAAACACTCAAGTATTTCCTTAATAACAAAAATCCTTTTCCTTGCTTTACTTTAGGATTTTGAGATGTACAAGGATTCTATTTTTTTTCCTCAGTATTTAACATTTATTCATTAAATGGCAGTTTCATCAAAGAAGAGCAAGGTTTGAATTCAGGTTAATGTGGATTTAAAAAACCATGTAGATATGCCATACTGAGAATATGTAATAGATACAAATTCAGGGTATGCCCGCAAACACCTTTGTTGCTCTCAGCACAAAAACCATTTTATAGATGAGATATAATAGGCACAAACAAATGGCTAACTTATTGTGCGATATTAGAATTTTGTCAAGGAGAATGGAAAATAAAATTAAGAGAAAAACTGATGGCAGAGCAGGGATACAGTTGTCAATGTACTCTTATTTATCATGATTAGAAAAACTTAAAGCAGACAAAAGAATTTATGGCTTTGTAAGACTGAGTTTGAAGTAGAGTTATGCAAAATGATAAACAGGTAATTACTGAACAGTATAAACTTTTATTAAAATTTGAAACAGAAGGAGGACAAGTGACAGAATGTATTATAAAATGGGCTAAACATTTTGATTAAAACATACAAATGGAACAAAGGGAAATATGTGGTTGAAAGGATTGAAATTTACACTACGTTATAAACATAAAGAGGATTTTTATAAAATGATTTCCCTAGAGAAATTGTCTAGAATCTATAAAGGCGCTTCAGATTTATGTTGGAAATGTGAACATGAACGAAGGGACATTTAATCATATTCGGTAGACATGTAAAAAAGCTAGAAAATTCTGGATTCAAATATATACACAGTTAGAGAATTTAAAAGATTGATATACAATTGATACCCAGAGGTTTTTTTATTTGGGATTAATGGACAAACAGTTGGGAAACAGTTGGGAAATAGTCATAGAACTCTTTATTTTTATTTACTTACATCCAATAGACAGAATCTTGCCAGACTAACACTTTACTACTCTCACCCCAATAAATATATCCTGAGAGATTCTAGGAGTGTATATTCTAACTCTCTTACTTTGTCTCCTATCCAGCTCTGAGCTTTATCCTGTCTTGCCCCAAAGAATTAGAATCATTAGATTGCTTTATTGGCCAAGTGTGATTTAAAAATGACAATAATATCAAAGTAATAATATTCATAATTTACACTATGTTATAAACTTAAAGAGAATTTTTATGAAATAGTTTCCCTAAAGAAGGTAGTGGAACAGATGACAAGGGTAATAGTAATACAGCCATACTACATGGGTAAATATATTTGGAACAAAGTTGATTGGATAAAAATGAACCTGATTTTGGAGTGTATTGATTAAAAAGGTTTGTTTGTGAAAGAAGTGAGCTATGATATGGAATAGGGGAGGGTGGAGATGATAATGTTTGCAACTGCTGCAAAGAACATAAGTTGTTTTTTTAGATATCCTTTTTCTTTTTCTTTACTTTTTTTATTCTTTTGCTATTTCTGTTTCTATGTTTCTGCCGTGTTTTAAGTTTTTGTCATGTTTTTAATTTTTTTAAATCTCAGAGGACAGATTATTTCCTTGTTTGTGGTATAAATAATATACAAAAACTACCTAGGACCTGCCTTTACTTAGAGTTAGCATTTCATTCAACTCTCATTGAATCTTTGCATATATTTTGTTCAAGTTAATGGCTGGGTTGCTATTGGTCATTTAATTCAGCTACTCTCTGGTGCCCAATATCCTTGGCTTAAGCATCCTCATCAAAAAATTCATCAAAACACCCCAGTGTAAAGGAGCCTGCTATCTATTTAGATTCACAAGTGTGAAACCTATTTAAATTTCACTCTTGAAGTGTAAATCCATTCAAGGCAATTCTCTTATTGCTTAGTTGAGACCTACTCACTTTATTTGATCACCTACTGAAGGCCTGCTGGACACATAGAATTATACACACAAGACCAGGATCCTACACATGTGATGGTATTATAGTTTTTCGGAGATTATTTCATTGAAATGGAATTGCATTTTGGATCAGCAGGGGTTGGCTGAAATGATCATTGCTGTCAGCCATCAATATGATAGTGCCGGCTCCAATCACATAAACATTTCACATAATTGGTTATGTGTACATCAGATGTGTGTTGATCCCAGTTGCAAGCTATCTGCCAATGCGTTCCAATCCTGCCCAGCAACTGAAAATGAAGATATCCAGAGTCTTCAAATTTATACTCCAGTTTGCGTATATGGTAATATCATTGGTTGACTATAGGACACCATGATGCTTGCATGCTAATCATGTGATCCCTGACTGGTTAAGTAGCTTCTGAGAGGATCAAGTGAATATTATCTCTGCCAAAACTTTTTGGAGATTTGCTGCTAAATCTTCGGGAGCTCTGGGAAATCCCCTATTGTGCTAGTTCAATTTGCTCCCTTTCTTGGCACATAATCCCCAATTTATGTTCTAACTCAACTGGACTGGGCCCTGATCAATGAGAAGATTTGCTCTGCCATTGACTGAGCTTTAGTCAGTTTCTTAAGCCTTAAAAGTGTCCCTTTGCCTCTTATCTCTATCTCTACATCTTTTTTTTTATCTTCTGCGGGATTTGCAGCGCTGGCAATTGAACGCATCTGTTGCCTGTGGCTTTAAATAAGGTGCAACGTGCTACAAGCTGGAGAGAGCCACACAGGCAGGAACTTACACTAACTTTACAAGAAACATCCCATTGTAAAGGTCTTATGAACTTGTAATTTTGAATGGGAGTCATTTCCCTCCCCCCCCTCCCCCATTACAGTTGGTATTTTTGCAGTTCCTACAATAGGCAGAGGGCCTGGTCAAACTGCTAATCAGGCTGTAAGCTACAAGGCTTGGAATCCTACATTTATTTTTTCCTGTCCCCAATTTTCTTTTGCCTAAATGATATGGCAAAAGCAGAATGGGAGAAAGAAACTGTCTAAGGTTTGTGTGTGACTCTGATTGACAGCTGCGTTTGTTAGAAATAGTATAGGGCAGTGATGGCTAACCTTTTTGCCGTCACGTGCCAAAAAGTAGGGGGAGCGTGGGGTGTGTGTGTCGTGCGCGTGTTTTCCCGCACCCATAATTCAATGCCCCCCACCCTCCTGCGCATGCACACGCGACCCCCCATGCTACCCCCGCTTTTGGCGCACAATGGCATGGTGGGCCTGGTAGGCCCATTTTTTGCCCTCCCCAGGCTCCAGAGGCTTTCTTGGAGGGCAAAAATGCCCCCCCCCCCCGAGGCTCTCCAGAGGCCAGAAATGGCCCACTTCTCAATTTCTGGTGGGCCCAGAAGGCCCATTTTTCATTCTCTCCAGGCTCCAGAGGCTTTCTAGGAGCCTGGGGAGGGCAAAAACGCCCCCCCCCCCGCCCAGAGGCTCTCCAGAGGCCGGAAATGGCCCATTTCCCAACCTCCAGTGGGCCCGGAAGGCCTGAAAATCAGCTGGCTGGCACACACATGCACACTGGAGCTGAGCTAGGGCAACACTCGTGTGCCCACAGATATGGCTCCACGTGCCACAGGTTCGCCATCACGGATATAGGGTTTCCTGCTGGAGCAGGGGGTTGTGCTAGGAGACCTCCAAGGTCCCTTCCAACTCTGTTATTCTGGTGTCCAGGGAATTGTGCTCTGCCTTTTCTCTTGTTTCTTAATATTCGTAAAATGGGGCAAAACTCACTTAACAAATTTCTCATCTAACAATGGAAATGTTGCGCTCAGTTGTGGTCATAAGTCAAGGACTACCGGTATGGAAACTCTAAGGTGGTTAGGGTGAATGAGGCTCCAAGAGTTCAGGAAGCCCAGGAGGCATTTTTAATATAAGTTAATTAATTTGGGAGAGGAGGGAAATGGAATTTCTCCCTCATCTCTTTTGTTCTTTTTGGGTGATCGTGGCAAAAAAAATTAGTACACAGTGTACGTAGAGGAAGCAAGCAATTTCAGGAAAGTCAGTGGTATATTTTGGTAGCCAGGAAGAAGGTGAGAATTTAAATCATCCTCATCATTATCTAGTAGGGAGAGGAACCCAGTCAGTGGAGGGAAATTAGTACATTTTCACTTTTTAATGCTGCATTGTTTATGTCTGGTGTGTGTGTCCAGAGAATTCAGTGCACAATGAACATACATTGCAAGAATAATGCTCTAATTAAAAATTTACATTGTTGTCTTAACATATGTCAGGCTGCTTAACAGGGCTTGAATTGCCTCCCTGTCCCCCCACCTTCATTATTTGGCTAGATTTAGAACTAGTTATGAGCCTGCTGTTAATACAATCATTGGTAATGCGTATATATGTGTGTTTGTGAGAGAACAGGCAGAGGAAGAGATAGAAAACTGCTGGTAAAGGACTTTTTGAGAAACTGGTAACTGGCACTAGAAAATTGAAATAATTGGACACCAGCAGAAGCTCATCCCTCAAGAATGTTCTAATGCAATGTATACGTATTTTCCCTCCTCCCGTACAAAATATAAAAACTGTGTCAGAGCCATTTTGTTTGTTGGATGGGCAGACACAAAAACAGTCAGAAAAAAAGGGCCCCTCGTCAATCAACAGGAGTGATGATTTACCCCCAGCTTATCAGGTACGGGTAGGCCTCGACTTACGACCATAACTCAGCCCAACATTTATGTTGCTATGAGAAATTTGTTAAGTGAGTTTGGCTCCCTTCTACAATTTTTTTTGTTAGGTCAATCACTGCAGTTGTTAAATTAGTAACACAGTGATTAAGTGAATCTCACCGCCCTGAGTCCGAAAGGAGAAGGGCGGTATAGAAATTTAATAAATAAATAAATAAATCTGGCTTCCCCATTGACTTTGCTTGCCAGAAGGTCGCAAAAAGGGATCACATAACCCTGGGACACTGCAACTGTCATAAATATGAACCAGTTGTCAAATATTCGGTTGTAAATCACATGACCATGCAACAGTCATAAGTGTGAAAAATGGTCATTAAGTCTCTTTTTCAGTGCTCTTGTAACTTTGAATAGTCACTAAATGAACTGTTGTAAGTCGAGAACTACCTGTACTTAGGAGGCAGGGTTTGGCAGCACAAGGAAACAGCAGCCAAGGATTTAATAGCTAGCCATCAACTACCCAATCTACATCAAAAAAGCTACACACCACAGGGACCATATAAATTGCACATAGAACAGCTCGCTGAGAAGTTCCCTGAGAAGATGTTGGGACTCTAGAAAGAGTGCAGAGAAGAGCAACAAAGAGGATTAGGGGACTGGTGACTAAAACACATGAAGAATGGTTGCAGGAACTGGGAATGTCTAATTTAATGAAGAGAAGAACTAGGGGAGACATGATAGCAGTGTTCCAATATCTCAGGGGCTGCCACAAAGAAGAGGGAGTCAAGCTCTTCTTCAAAGCACCTGAAGGCAGGACAAGAAGCAATGGGTGGAAACTAATAAAGGAGAGGAGCAACCTAGAACTAAGGAGGAATTTCCTGACAGTTAGAACAATTAATCAGTGGAACAACTTGCCTCCAGAAGTTGTGAATGCTCCAACACTGGAAATTTTTAAGAAGATGTTGGATAACCATTTGTCTGTAATGGTGTAGGATTTCCTGCCTGGGCAGGAGGTTGGACTAGAAGACCTCCAAGGTCCCTTCCAACTCTGTAATTCTATAGTTCAATAGAGAAAAAACACACATTCCAGAGATTTTTTTCTCAGACTGAAAATATGTAAAAAAAATAATAATGATAATGATCACACAAACACCGCTTATTTGGCATGCATGCAGTCAAATGCAGTGCTTTATCTAGGATGGTCAAAGTTAGGCCAGGTTTGCTGGGATCATTTCCCACAGAGTGGGAAATCTATGGCCCTCGTGATATTGTGAACATCGTTTCTCAGGAGCTTTAGCCACCATGACCCAAACTGAGGAAATTCTAGAACCACTGAGGGGCCCAAAGGAAATTAACTTTCTTCACTTTGCTTTAAAGCAGGGGTGTCAAACTCAAGGCCCACAAGCCAGATCCAACCCATGGGGTGCTTAGATCTGGGCCGCAGCGCCATCCTGGAAACAGCGAAGGACCAGCCTGCAATGTCTCCACTAGCACAAATGGAGCTTGGAAGGGATATGCGCGGCCCTCCCGAGCTCCATTTTCGCTGCCAGAGGGTTGCAGGAGGCCGTCACATCCGAAAACGGAGCCCGGGAGCCCATTTTCGCTGGCAGAGCACTTGGGCCACCACAGGTGCCCCTGACAAGAGTGACCCTGGTCATATCCACCCCAGCCCCCTGAGGTCAAACACAGTCCTGATGCGGCCTTCAATGAAATCAACTTTGACACCTCCCTTGCTTTAAAGCATTTTGGACCAGAAGAAATTTGATATGATTCAGCGGTGCACTTTTTAAATCAACTGTTCACATAATGAAGATTAACTTCAAGCAAATCAGGAGAAAGTCTTCTTCCAGGACAATTTGGTTCTAAAATAAGTGCACTGTCAAGCAGAGGTTGCTTATCTCTATTTTTCCACCCCAACGTTTAAAAATCTAGAATGTTCCTCTAGGCTTATTTCTTTTCTTGTCAGAAATACTATCCAGGTAAAAAGATGGAGTTTTGTAGTAAGATTCCCAACGTGTTTATTTCCGTCAATAATCTTACTACTTGCTACCTTTTCAAGAGGTTCTGTTTACCGTCATAAGTTATCTCCCTTAGGCATGAAAACAAGCCTCTCGTGGATCATAAAATAAGCTAAATTAAAATGAGCCCCCAAAAGAGCTAGAGGGAAAAATAAATCTCTGATTTCCAGAACTGAATTAAAGATACAGTATTACATAGTTAACTTATGTGTCACATGATAGGATTTTAGTGGTTGCTGTGTTGATCGGAAATAATTCTACATATTGTCATCCCTTTCATTTAGAATTATATCTAGTTTCTAGCTGGTAGACTTGAGCAAGTTTGCTATTTTTTTTAGGAAAACCAGGTAATGTTGTTTTTTTTAAGCTTCAGCACATTACTCATATAAAAACACATTTTGGAAGATCAGGGTGTCTGAAGGAGCAAAATTAAGCTCGTGTAAGATGGAATTTAAACAGTGACTTTAATTTTAACTTTAAGAGTCCACGATGAAGTATACTCTGTGCCAGTGGTAAAATCCAATTTTTTTTACTACCGGTTCTGTGGGTGTGGCTTGGTGGGCGTGGTGTGGCTGGGTGGGCATGGCTTGGTGGGCGGGGGGAAGGATACTGCAAAATCTCCATTCCCACCCCACTCCAGGGGAAGGATACTGCAAAATCCCCATTCCCTCCCTAGTCCTGGGGGAAGGATATTGCAAAATCTCCATTCCCACCCCACTCCAGGGGAAGGATACTGTAAAATCCCCATTCCCTCCCCACTCCTGGGGGAAGGAGCAAAATCTCCATTCCCACCCTACTCAGGGGCCAGCCAGGGGTGGCATTTGCCGGTTCTCCGAACTACTCAAAATTTCCGCTGCCGATTCTCCGAACTACTCAAAATGTCCGCTACCGGTTCTCCAGAACCAGTCAGAACCTGCTAGATTTCACCCCTGCTCTGTGCTGCATGAGGAGGAAGAAGTACAGAGCTGAGCTGTTTGGTGTGAAGATTTTTTTAAAAATAAAAACATGAGCAGGTAATCAAAGGCAAACAAAATGGTTGGTGATTAGTTATTCAACAGACAAGATGCAAGGAATAAATGCAGGGCAAAATGGTAATTTTATGGAAAATACGTTAAGGGGTAAATACATAACAGACTGAAGCATTAGGCAATATAAGCTAGCGGGGTGGGGGAAGCAACATATTATAAGAGGAAATCTGGGGCTGACAATAATTATTTCTTTGGAAGCAACTCGTATATCCTGTAAATTTTAGTTGTGACATTTTTTTTTCTCAGTGTATAGTATATGAGTTATCTAGCTTTGTCTCTATAAGAAAATGGTGGGTTTGTATGATACAATAAGAGGGGCTTAATGGATAATCATTTGAAATTAAAGTTATGTCCTAGAGACTCGTTGACTGTCGGCAAGGCTACACACAATATTGATGGCTTCACTTAAAGACAAGCAACATTGATGTTGTAGGAGAGAAAAACTCCTGGGAGCTAAACTATTGGTGAGTTTTCCATGACTAGTCATCAGGAGTTGTTTTAATACTTACTCTTAGTGGAATCAATAGTGAATCCATAGTCATTTGTTAGCCTGCTGGAGAACTGGCCTTATGAAATATTTTTGTATGCACTTGGTAGCATTTGTCTTATTCGCAATAGCTAATAGAAATATAGACAATATAGTCTATATCTTGCTATTCATCTTACTTAAATGTTGTAATAGAATTCCCCAACGAAATTAAAACATATGAAAAATGCATGTGATGGTGGAAAGTGCACTAAATATATTAATGAAACTGATATTAAATGCTAAGTTTAGGAAAAAAAATATTCTTACACATTTTTCTGTTTAATTTTTTTTAAAAAAAAACATAGACTGATGCAAAAATGGACAAACAAAATGCAGGTAGGCCTTGACTTGCAACCACAATTGAGCCCAGAATTTCTGTTGTTAAGGGAGACACTTGTTAAGTGTCTCATCCCTCCAATGAGCCGAGGTGGCGCAGTGGTTAGAGTGCAGTACTGCAGCTACTTCATCTGACTGCTAGTTCAGCAGATCAGTGGATCAAATCTCACCGGCTCAAGGTTGACTCAGCCTTCCATCCTTCCGAGGTGGACCCTGATTGTTAGGGGGCAACATGCTATTTAGTATACTGTCTTTGGTGTAAGCCAGCCAGAGTCCTCGGAGAGTGGGCAGCATAGAAATATGACTAATAAAAATAATAATAATAAGTGAATTTTGCCCCTTTTTATTACCTTTGTTGTTAAGTGAATCACTGGACATGTTAAGTTAGTAGCACTGTTGTTAAGTGAATTTGGCTTCTTCATTGTCAGAAGGTCTCAAAAGGGGATCACGTAACCTGGGGACACTGCAACCGTCATAAATATGAACCAAGTGCCAAGCCTCTGAATTTTGATCATGTGCGGATACTACATTGGTCATAAGTCACTTTTTTCAGGGCTGTTGTAACTTCAAACGGTCACTAAATGAACTTGTAAGCCAAGGACTGTCTGCATAGACAATAGAGACTACATCTTCCTATTTATCTTACTTAAATGCTGTGATAGAATTCCCCAACCAAATTAAAATGTATGAAAAATGCATGTAATGACGGAAGGTGCACTAAATATATTAATGAAACTAATATTTAATGCTAAATTTAGAAAAAAAAATATTCTTACACAATTTTTTATTTAATTGTTAAAAAAAAAAACCAGATTGATGCAAAAATGGACGAAGAAATATAAAAGATAGGAAAAATAAATAAATTCAAGAAAATCCAAAATTGATAGTTTCATCTATTTCTTTTCCATTAATAATGACTTATTGAGAGGGGTATAGATGAGATTATTTTTAAAAAATCACACTTCATTAAATGAGGGAGCTAAGACTCATCGTATTATGACAGCCCTCTTATAATGGCCTTTGGTTTTTATAAATCAGGAAATTACGCACCGTAGGAATAGGAGTAAAATGCAAAATGAGGAATAAAAATTGAAGCCATGAAATTAGTATTAGTCATTTATTTAGCTAATGGGATAGTGTGCCATCCCGTATGGGTTTAGATTATAAGGCTGCAGAGGTACAGGGGGCAAATGTGGTTATGTAGAATATTTTTCATCCTGTGTCTCAGTCAGAAAAGCTCTCACAATGACTTAAGAAACAATCGGTGAATCTGCTATGCCACACAGGAGCGTCTACAAGTTTATAAAGGTCAAATAATGAACTGAGTATCATGGCGTCAAGGCCAACTGTGCTCCTTATGCGTTGATATGGAGTGCTGTAACACAAAGACGAAAAGGATGAAACTTGTTTCGCGACACCACAATATCCATTTTGTCATTTCATCCAGTTTTGGTCTCCCCATTACAAAACAGATGTTGAGACTTTGAGGAAAAAGTGCAAAGAAGAACAATTAAGGTGCTCCAACACTGGAAGTTTTTAAGAAGAGATTGGATAACCATTTGTCTGAAATGGTATGAGGCAGTGGTGGCGAAGCTTTTACTTACCAAGTGCCGAACAGGAACGCGCTTTGCACGCGCTCGCGTACCATCCGCGGTAACGTGTGGCTCCTCCCCATGTGCTGTGCGCGCAATCGCACCATCTCCGCATGTGCATAGCTTTCACGTGCGCCCCACCATGCGCTGTGCGTGCAACCACACCATCTGTGTATGCGTGCAGCTTTCACGCATGCACACTAGCGTGCGCTGCGTACGCAGTCTCACCATATGCGCATGCACAGAGCTTTCATGCGTGCAATGCACACGTGCAAACACTGTCTGTGCATGCACACACTGCACCAGTCATCTTGCACGCATGCGCAAACACACACACGCATGCGCAGGAGAGCTCCGAAGGCCAGCTGGGTCCCCCGAATTGTGCACATGCGCACCAGAGGCCTGAACACCAGCTGGAGCATGCACGCATGCGCAGTTTCAGGTGAGCTTGGTGACGGCTCGCGTGCCCGGAAAAATGGCTCTGTGTGCCACTTCCGGCACACATGCCATAGGTTCGCCAACACGGGTATAGGGTTTCCTGCCTAAACAGGGAGTTGGACTAGAAGACCTCCAAGGTCCCTTCCAACTCTGTTATTCTGTTCTAAGAAAATCTAGTTGCCTCTTGAAAAAGCAGCTTTGGGAATGTCCATGGCTCTACGAGTCTATAAACCCACCATCAATATGAAAGCAGCTGCTGGTATCATTGCAGCTAATAGTGAGAAGTGACATCGTGCTCCTTCATTACAGAAAGCTATCAGGAAGCTTTGAAAGGCTATTTGTACTTATCCTCTAAGGCTGCTGGTTCCTTTATTCCCAATTCGAACCACAGTCTTGTGCAGCTATAGGGAATGATTACACCATCGCTAATATAAAGACAAAAGATACACTTGCTTAGCCTTCCTTCAGTAAACAAAGCTTTTGTCAAAATCGGCTTTCTCTCCAGAAAGAGAGCACACACAATTGCTCTCCAGTGGACAGATGGACTCTGAGGATTTTGTTGTCTATTGGTTTTTTTTGGGGGGGGGGGGGAATTGCAGATGAAGATTTACTGAACAATGCACCACAGTGTGATTCTAAACTGTGGCGGCTGACTCCATGATTTAACTTTTGGCAAAAGTGAATTTTATAGAGTCAAAGACCACGGAAGATGGTCTTACAATAGCCACTTCAGTCAGGCATAGGGTTAAGGTTAGGGGCAACACATGCTTTTGCTCAGTGGTGAGATTCACCGATTGTAACAACCGGTTTGCTTCGCGTGCCCTCTGGAGGCCAGAAATGGGCCGGTCTTCTGGTACTTCTGGTAGGTCCACTTTTCATCCTCCCCAGGCTCTAGAGGTTTTCTTGGAGCCTCTGGGAGGGTGAAAACGGCCTCCCCCGGGCACCAGAAGTCTTCTGGAAGCTGGAAACAAGCCTGTTTCCGGGCTTCCGGTAGGCCCGTTTTTCACCCTCCCAGAGCCTCCGCACACACCCTGCACTTACCTGGCATCCAAAACGGGCCGCGTGGAGACTCTTGGGAGAGGAGGGGGAGGGTGGGCGGGGTCAGCCAGTCCTTGGAACGACCGATTCGGCGAACCAGATTAAAATTAACATCCGGTTCGCCCAAACTGGGGCGAACCGGCTGAATCCCACCCCTGCTTTTGCTGGTGTAAATAAGAAAATAACATGTTAATGAAATTCCTAAACACTATATCCGTTTCCCATCTGGAGGGCTTCATGTCCTGCCTCATAGATCTAGTGAAAATATTTTCAGAACTGCAATTCTAAAATAGGAAAATATTTTATATTTTCACTATGGAAAAGATCTCTTCCTGGTTTTATGGGAGAAGCAGCAATATTGCTCACTTTTTTCATCTGAACAATAAAATCATTTGGGGAAAAAATTATATAAAAACAGATACTGGTTATTTTAAAACAATATATTTTGTGGGATATGTATACTTTAAAAGCTTCATCGGAGAAATTTGGATATTCAACTTGTCTGGCATAAATGCATATTAATGTATACTTGGTTATAGAGCATTTTGTATGAAGATTTCTATATGCTAGGGAATTTTACAAATTAAAATACCTGGCAGACTAGAGTTAAGATGGACATTAAAATGGATCAGATTTATATTGATCCGCTAAATCATGCTGTCAAAAATCGTTCTTTTCTAAGCTTTGGCAACTTAACTAAGAAGTTCAACATTTGTTTTACTCTCCTCATTAAAATAATAGTAGATGCTTTAACTGGATGTGTGAGAGGAAGCAAAAAATTGAGGAAAGTTGTGGCTAGAACAAGTACATTTTTAATGAGCAAAGGCAGAATAATGTTTAAAAAAACATAAGCTACGCTACAACAGATTAAAAGCTTATCCTGTTTTCTATGGTGGCTGGTCAAATGTTAATAGAAAACTTGCCAACGTTGCACAAAGCTACAGTATTCTCACATAGTTACTTTTCAAAAACTGGTATTAAATAATAATAAATCCTTCTGAGCAGGCCAATTCTGTAGCCATGGTCAACAGTTCCTTTTCATTTATTTATTTTATTTTATTAGTTTGTCAAACATGTAGAAGACAGCAGGTATGAATATGAACATGGGCATGAACAAGGGAAATGAATAAAAATAAATGGGGACAGTAGGACAGGGACGGTAGGCACATTGGTGCGCTTATGCACGCCCCCTTTACGGACCTCTTAGGAATGGGGTAAGGTCCACGGTAGATAGTTTAAGGTTAAGGTTTTGGGGGTTTGAGGATGTAACAACGGACTCAGGTAGAGCATTCCAGGCATTGACCACTCTGTTGCTGAAGTCGGAATTTCTGCAATCGAGTTTGGAGTAGTTTACCTTGAGTTTATATCGATTGTTTGCCCGTGTATTATTGAGGTTGAAGCTGAAGAAGTCGTTGACAGGTAAGATGTTGTAGCAGACAATTTTGTGTACTATGCTCAGATCAGACCGCAGGCGGCGCAGTTCCAGATTGCCCAAGCCCTAAATTTCAAACCTGGTGGCAGATAGTCCTTTAATACAGATAGTCCTGGACTTACAACAGTTTGTTTAGTGACCAAAGTTAAAATGGCACTGGAAAAAAAATGACTTTTGACCATTTTTGACATTCATGACCATTGGAGGATAAGATAAGAATATTAGAAGTCCTTTGTGCGTTCAGTTTATTTGCCCAGCCACGAATTCTATTGAAATAAATGGGCCGTGCCATTTATAGGAAAAAGATTCTCCTGGAAAATGTTTTTGATATCTCCATCTCAAAGGATCAAGCAGCAAATTAACAGGAATGATCTTTCTTTGAGAATCTACAAAGCATCTGCAAGTCAGAATAAATAATGCTGGGCAACTTTTCTTTCTTGGCTTGCTTGATTAGATTTTGCCCCGTTCACCATCCAGCAGGCTCTCAATGATTAACGGCATCCATCAGTACAAAGTGATGAAACGTCTAGGGTAAAAACATATAAATCAAAGGAACATAAAGAAATTAATCCTAACATTCATGGTGTCAAGTGATGTCTTAAAGACTTTAAGGGGAGTGGGGGGGAATAACTAGTTTTGATAACCAAGAGACGCAGCCGAATTCTTAAGAGAAGGCTATTGGAGAGCTAATTTGGTCTAGTGCAGTGATGGCTAACCTTTTTGCCGTCGCGTGCCAAAAGCGGGGGTCGTGTGGGGGTCGCAGGTACGTGTGCCCACATCCATAATTCAATGCGCCCCGCCCTCCCACATATGCGCACGTGACCCCCCCACACTTCCCCCTGCTTTTGACACGCGATGGCACGGTGGGCCCAATAGGCCCGTTTTCCCCCCTCCCCAGACTCCAGAGACTTTCTAGGAGCCTGGGGAGGGCAAAAACAGCCTTCCCCATCCCCCCGGAGGGCTTCGGGAGGCCAGAAACGGCCAGTTTCCCAACTTCCGGTGGGACCAGTAGGTCTGAAAATCAGTTGGCCGGTGCGTGCATGCGTGCTGGAGCTGAGCTAGGGCAACACTCGCGTGCCCACCAATATGGCTCTGCGTGCCACTTGTGGCACCCGTGCCATAGGTTCGACATCACGGGTCTAGTGGTTAAGGTGCTGGCCTAGAAACCAGGAGACTGTGAATTCTAGTCCTGCCTTGGCCATGAAAACCGACTGGGTGACTCTGGCCTAGTCATTCTCCAATTCACAGGATGGTTGTTGTGGGAAAAATAGGAGGAGGAAGGAATACTAGCTATGTTTGCTGCCTTGGGTTGTTTAAATAAATAAATGTTGAAGTGCAGATGCCACAACAACAACAACAAAACTTCCCCTGGTTGCATTTATATCCCACATTGTTCTTGGAACTCAGGGTGGCTATCTTCTAATTATTACTTCTTGTAGAGTAGGTTGGGAAGAGCAGGACTATTAAGAGCTGTGGCGGCGTAGTGGTTAGAATGCAGTACTGCAGGCTACTTCTACTCACTGCTGGCTGCCAGCAGTTCGGCAATTCGAATCTCACTGGCTCAAGGTTGAGTCAGCCTTCCATCCTTCCGAGGTCGGTAAAATGAGGGCCCAGATTGTTGGGGGCAATAGGCTGACACTGTAAACTGCTTAGTAAGGGCTGTAAAGCACTGTGAAGCGGTATATAAGTCTAAGTGCTATTGCTACTATAGAGGCACTATGAGCTCCACGGATGAGTGGAAGTTGTATCCCTCTTTCCTGGTATGATGGTATGTGAGAATTGCCTTGGAAGATAGAAGGACTGTGTGGGAAGTATTTTGGAAGTTTATTTATTTATTTGGACGTATCTACAGAGATCATACAATCACTGATTCACGAATTTAAACAAAGCATCAGCATATGTATACATATAATCTCCTATATTGTACAGGTAGTTCTCAACGTCTGACTGCCATGGAGCCCAAAATTTCTGCTGTTAAGAGAGACATTCATGAAGTGAAATTTGCCCTGTTTTATGACCTTTCCTGCCACAATTGTTAAGTGACTCACTGCAGCTGATATGTTAGTAATTTGGTTTCTTAAACAAATCTGGTGTCCCCATTGACTTTGCTTGTCAGAAGGTCGCAAAAGTTGATCAACACATGACCTTGGGATACAGCAACGGTCATAAATATGTACCAATTGCCAAGCATCTGAATTTTGATCATATGATTATGAGTACACAGCAATGGTCATAAATATGAACCAGTTCCCAAGCATGTGACCATGGGGATGCTGCAACAGTCGTAAGTATGAAAAACGGGCATAACTCACTTTTTTCAGTGCTGTTGTAACCTTGAACGGTCACTAATGAACTGTTGTAAATCGAGGACCACCTGTATTGTCAAAATATATCTCTCTCTCTCCCTCCCCCCCCCCTCTCTCTCTCTCTATATATATATATAAAAGTTATGTGGACAATACAATATAGGAGATATTATATTAAATTAAGATAAAACCAGTGGTGAAATCCAAATTTCTTTACTGCCGGTTCTGTGGGCATGGCTTGGTGGGTGTGGTGTGACTTGGTGGGCTTGGCTTGCTAGGCGTGGTAGGGGGGAGGATACTGCAAATTCTCCATTCCCACCCCCCCCAGGGGAAGGATACTGCAAAATCCCCATTCCCTCCCCACTCTGGGGCCAGCCAGAGATGGTAAATGCTGGTTCTCGGGACTACTCAAAATTTCCGCTACCGATTCTCTGAACTGCTCAATATTTCCGCTACTGGTTCTCCAGAACCTGTCAGAACCTGCTGGATTTCACCCTTGGATAAAACCATAATCAAATCACCATGATATGGAACCATAGAATTGCAATGGGATAGATGTCATAATTCGATATCTAAGGAAACTATCCATCTAACTGCTTCTGGTGTGACTGGAATGAGATTATCCCAGGTTCCTTGAAATTTCCTGAGGGGACATCCTTCAGCTATATGTGTTATAATTTGTTCCCAAGCACCACAATCGTATTGAGGGCTCTCAGCCATTCCCCACTTAATGAACGTTGCCTCAGTTCCAGCATAGCCTGTCCTGATTCTATTCAGGTGGCTCCATATTTTTAGCGGCAGTTGCATTCCTGAAAATGACCCTTCCTAATTTTCCAGAAGAGAAAGGGAGGAATATGCTCAGATTTGTGAAATTCTGTTAATGTAACCTTACAATAAAGATGGAGCTGATATTCCTTCTTGTGCTTGTTGTGTAGCCTATACCTGAAGAGCTAACTCCTGGTGTGTGGTCAACATCTTAACCACTACGTTATACTGGTTCATCTGTTTCTCTCAACATTTTACTTCTTGTAACAGACGCTTGAATATATCTGGCATCATCTGAGCAAATCTCATTGCCCAGAAAGGTTGCAGAATAAAATTTCTAGGGCTTAAAAATTTAGAAGCCATGACAAATGCAAATAAATTATGCAAAGCAACACAGAGAGAGAAAATTTTGCTTAACTGTCCATAAATTATATAGGCTGCAGATTGCATTTTATTTTCTCTAGGTGGAATTTTCTCTATCTCAGGGCAGAGTTTTGCTTTTATTTATTATATTTTAAGACACCAAAGACATGCAGCATTGCCTACAGTGCTTGCTGTAATATTCTGATATTACATTATTATTAATGTTCCACCATAACAAATGCTTTTTCTAGACATGAAATTTATGATGCAGAGTGAGGCTGGGCTTCCAACATTGCAATATATTTTGTGCATCAAATCAAAATCTCATTTCTGTGGGCGAAGAAGGAGAAGTTTAAGGTGTGAACTCACACTCTATAATGTTGACTGCTGATTATTGGAATGATCTGAGATGGGCCTGCTGATACTCTCCAACTTATGACCATTTGTTTAAAGAATAAAGATACGACAATGCTGAAAAAAGTGACTTAGTACTGAAAGTAACTGTCAAGAATGAAACTTTGGCAGCTATGTGCCTCTTCGTTTCAACTTACCATTAGAGTAAAGTGGGGGAGGTGTTACTTTAGAATGGGTTAAATGGAGAAACAAAACCTCTTTGATTCCACTAAAGACCGAGAGAGCCTGAAACCTTTCCAAGGACATTGTAGCAGGTGTGGAGTTGAAGCAGTCGGTTCCCATAACAAAGTGAATTATTTACATGGCCTACATGAGAGGTTAGGGGTTTGGCTGGAGAAATTATTGTTTAATTCTGTGAAGTGGTGTCTGAGAACCTCAGAGTTAGTTTAGGTTCGACATTACCATGGAGTGTATTCAATAAACAGTAAGATTTTCGGAAACGGAATGAATTTGGAGTTTTATTTATGGATGCTGACAGTAACTTACTACTGGTCCTTGCACTTATTACTGTCATTGTATGCAGCAGTCACATGATCAAAATTCAGGCACTTGGAAACTGCCATGTATTTACGGTGATTGCAATGTTCAGACCACATTATCACAAACTGCAACCTTTCTAGGTGCTTCTGACAAACGAAGTCAATAGGGGAAGCTGGATTTGTTTAACAACCATGTGATTCACTTAACCACAACAAAAAATGAAGTCAGGTGCAACTCAGTCAACAATAGCATCCCTTAGTGACAGAAATCCGAGTTCCAACTGTGATTGTGTAATTGAGGACTACCTGTAATGTACTTTTATAGTGTATAAGTGTCATTCACCATTGATATCACCAAGTGTGAGTATTTTAATATCCAAATATGATTGCCTTGTTGTTGCTGAATGGACATTGACAGAAAGTTGACCAAGTAATTGAAAGTTTCCAAATGCATGTCTCCTGGCTGTGGAAAGAGGGCCAAAATCGGTGTGCTCTCCTATTATGTGTTGCAAAAGAGAAATGTGTAAAGAAGATATATTCTGACTTCAGAGAGTAGCTTCTAACTAGTCATACTTTTCAAGTTCTTTGTTCTGTTGCTGTTTGTGGATAGAATAACACATGCCAGTGGTGGAACTCAATTTTTTTTACTACCAATTCTCTGGGTGTGGCTTGGTGGACGTAGTGTGGCTTGATGAGCGTGGCTTGGTGGCCGGGGCAGGGGAAGGATACAGCAAAATCTCCATTCCTACCCCATTCCTAGGGGAAGGATATTGCAAAATCTCCACTCCCACCCCACTCTGGGGCCAGCAAGAGGTGGTATTTGCCGGTTCTCCAAACTACTCAAAATTTCCGCTACCGGTTCTCTGAACTGCTCAAAATTTCCACTACCGGTTCTCCAGAACCTGTCAGAACCTGCTGAATATCACCCCTGACACATGCAGTATACAACCCAAAAGTAAAATTAAATGGATGAGATAAAATACTAGCACAACAAAGATAAAATAATGAATACATTTATTTTTTTTACAAATTAGGATGGTGTGTTAATTGCATTGTGCAAGTGTGCATTGCGCAAGTGTAAATCTAAAACAGGACAATCTATTAAGTAAAATTGCGTATCAACTAAAACAAGACAGCTAATATATATTAAACCTGAAGTGATGAATAAATCAGAAATGGTTATTCTGTGACCTAGTATACTTTATTTTCCTCATGGCTACAAGAATTTGGCTACTGCACAAAGGATGAAGGATTTTGAATCTTTTGGAAGATGGTTCACATAGAAATGGTCTGGTCTTTGTGGAAATGTACATATTAGGAGCAGAATATAAGCGGATCTGATATCCTTGTAGAATTTACAATGAAATAATGCTTGCAAAATGGTTTTGATCTCCTTGTCACCCCATGGGCAGGTATGCTTGGTTAATGAGATTTGGAACATCTGCCTTGAAGCAATGTGGATAGTAAGATGTTATGTCTGGCTTTGAAAAATGCTATCCTCAGCTTGGCGAAAGTCACTGACTAAATAAACAGTACTTCATTCACTTCACAAGCAGTTAAGTGTTGTAATGCAGCATTATCTCTAATCATAATGTTCCAGTCCAAGGTGCCAATCTGTTGCACAGCCAACCATGCCATCCGCTGAGGTCCAATTTATTTTTCAAACAATTCAATATTTACAGAGAAAAATAAAAACTAATGCAATATAGAAATAAAAAAAATACAGATAAAGAAAAGAGGTGTAAAAAAGGAAAAGAAAAAGAGGGAAAAGAGGGAAAGAAGTAACTTCCCCCTTCTTCACAGCAAGTAAAAACAACAAAAATAATTTTAGTAGCTTATCAGTGTCTCCGAGTACAACATATATTCTCTTCGCCCCAAAACTAATCTCTTAATTAAAAAAACAAAAGTCAAAAGCTTTGTCATTCATTCTTTATCAGCAAAAATGTGAAGCCAGATACAATTAATTTTCTATTTTAACCTTGATTAAATAAGCCAAACCTGTATTCCTTTCCATAGTTTTAACAATCTTGATTTTATCCCTTTCAAATATAGTCTCAGAGTTTAATTTCTTATTTTTTGTTTGTTTTGTCCAAAGAATCTTGCAGAACATTGGCAGAATTCTCTTGTACATCCCAGAAAGAAAAAGTTGCCCCTTTTAATCACTTCTCATAAAGTCAGTCAAGACTTTAACAGACCTCTTTTGTACATCCAGTAAGAGAAACTTATCCAAATTGGTTTTCTGGTTTAGTAATTATACATTTCCTTTAAGCAATGAAACAGCTACCGGTTTCATTTGTATATCCAGTACATCCTTCTTCATATTTTTCTCATTGCTTGACACATTTAAATCCACATTCTAATTAATTTTAGACTTATCCGGTATAGCTAGCACTTCTTCTATAACTTCATTAACACATGATCTACAGGTAGTTATCATATCAAGCAATTTCAAAGATCAATCTTGATATTCAAAAATATCCAACTGAGATTTTCCTCATAAATGTTGTCCCATTGGCAGTAGGATATCAGATCACCCTGGCGCTGACCAGAAGTTCTCCAGTGTCCAATAATTTTTAAGAGTATTCTAATTCCCAGTAACAATACAGTAGAACCTCTGGTCACAACCATAATTTGTTCCATAACTTCAGTCGCAACCAGTTTTGGTGGTGATCCGAACCTAATTTTGGAAGTTTGGTGCTTACCAAAAAAAAAAAAAAATGGCGCGAAAGGGGAAATCGGCCGCAGGAAAAAAATGTGAATTTTTTGGTCGGAACCCAATTTAGTCTTGGTCAGAAGCATTTGTGACCAGAGGTTCTACTGTACTTGACTGATCATAGCTGATTCAGAAAATCAGGATAGGAGGGTTCTGGGTAGAGGTGGGTTTCAGCAGGTTCTGACCAGTTCTGGAGAACTGGTAGCGGAAATTTTCAGTAGTTCAGAGAACCGGTAGTAAAAATTCTGACTGGCCCCACCCCCATCTACTCTCTGCCTCCCGAGTCCCAGCTGATTGGGAGGAAATGGGGATTTGCAGTAACCTTCCCCTGGAGTGGGGTGGGAATAGAGATTTTATAGTATCCTTCCCCTGCCACGCCCACCAAGCCACACCCACAGAACTGGTAGTAAAAAATTTTGAAACCCACCCACTGGTTCTGGGTTAGTTTGGGCTAAGAAAATCATCCTGGAAGAATGTTTTGAGAAAGCACTTTCAAACTGTTATGAAGAAAACTAATTTGCTGTCACAGGAGTTGTCTTTGACGAGCCCTTACTTTTCTTCTAATCCCTTCTTTCCCTGGTTTCCATTTTTAGCTACTAATTATACAGTTATAAGACATCATATAGTCTCTTTTTTCTTGGAGGTGAAATACCTCCTTAGATTTTGATGGGATTTTTCAAAAAATATTGTTTTACATCATTTATTGCTATTTAAAATTGCTATATACATTGGATAAAATAAACAAACCAGCAATCCTATAATTTGTACCTCAGATGTTCCTCAGCAGTCCTATTAGGAACTGTCAAAGCTGTTGGCACATAACACCTGAGTTTGTCATTATTTTGCATTTTTTAATAGCTAAATTTCTGCATTCAGAAGCTTCCCGGTATAGTCATCCAGTATTGCTGGATCCAGATAATAGCAAATACAAACAGATTCTTGTTATTTAGGAATATAACCTATGCTTATGTAGAATTTTTAAAAAGGTTTCTGGGCACCAGATTGCTTTGAGAATAGGATAACTATTCTTCAGAAAAGGCTAATGGTTAGTTCTACTTACCTTTACTACCAGTTCGCAGCGGGGCCGCGCGTGCAGAAGCGTTTTGATGATGTCGGGGTCGGCGGGAGGAGCCTCCCGCCGGTTTTAACTCCCGGTTCTATAGAACCGGTGCGAACCAGGGGCAACCCACCACTGCCAATGGCTATATACTTCCGTTACTTGTAAAATTTTGTGATGCAAAAGATCTCTTCACTTGATGAGATTTTATTTCAGTTCATCAAATGGGAAAAACTGTTCCTGCCTTAAAAAACAATGAAATGTAAAGACAGTGTCGCTAGATGTGAACAAACTCACAAGGAATAATCATATTACTCTTCAAGAAAAGTCTTAAACCCCCACCCCCCACCTCCCCCATGGGTAGTAATGGTTTTTCTCTGTTTCTTTGTTTATGAAAGCTAAAGGAAGTCTCCTATGATTAATTAAAGCTTGTTAGTTTTCCATTTTATTCGTTTTCTCTGTAGGCTGGCTTCTTACATTTTGTTCTTTGCTTTTGAATCTCTCATTTACATTTATCTATCAATCCGGTCACCATGCACAGTCATGTAATCTGAAGGATTGATCAAAGATTAAAAAAAAGATATCAGGCAAGAACTGTTGAGGGAAAAAAGCATACATTTACACAACTGACTGATTGACTATTACATCTTAAACTGCAAGGTAAAAGGCAGTTCAGAATTTACTTCAGAATGAGAAACTTTAAGGTACAGTCAGCCGAAGAAGAGATTGATTGATTGATTGATTGAGTGCCCATCTCTAGGCAGTTTAGACTTACCTAATACAGTTAAAACATAAAAAGTTAAAATTAGACATTAAAACACATGGGGAGGACGGGTTGAGGGTGAGGTGGGATCTATTATTACTCAAATCAACCATCTCCATTGCGCTGCTCCTCCACTAAGGCCTAAGACAAGGGTCTTTAGGCCCTTATGAAAGGGGTTGAGCTGAGTTGGGGCCAACCTCACATCAGGGAGAAAGATGTTCCAGAGGCCAGGAGCAACAGCAGAGAAGGCCCTTCTTCTGGACCAGTGGTGGGATTCAAATAAATTAACAACCAGTTCACCCAGAGTCAGGTTGGCTGTTGTGGGAGGCGCGGCCCATCCCTGTTCTCCAGCTCTGCCGCACATGCAGGACGAGCCTCCTGCAATGGCCAACTTGATCCTGGGCGAACTGGTTGTTAAATTATCCCCCCCCACCACCACTATCAAAGTGGATCCTGGGTGCTGCGCTGCAATGGAGAAACAGGAAATGGAGCGGCCGGCACAAGGGAAGGAGGAGGAGCAGGGAGAAGAAAGAGGGAAAGCGGCCTTCTCCTTCCCTTGTGCCAGCCGCTCCGTTGCCTGTTTCTCCATTGCAGCAGAGCACTCAGGATCCACTTTGTTAGCACTCAGGATCCACTTTGTTAGCGGTGGGGGTTTAACAACCGGTTCGCTTGAACTGGTGTGAACCGGCTGAATCCCCACTGTTCTGGACCCAGCCATCTGGAATTATCAGGCTGACAGGACCCGAAGCATGCTTCCTCTGTCGGCATTTTGGTAATGGGACAATCCCAATAGGTTGAGATGGTTCTTCAAGTAACCTGGATCCATGTCATGAAGAGCTTTAAAGGTGATCGCCAACATCTTGAATTGCACCCGGTAATCACTGGTAACCAATGCAACTTATGGAGTCTTTCTTAGCAGAGGAAATTTCAGTCTCAATTGTGGTCATAAGTCGAAGACTATCTGTGTAGCATTATATTTGTGCAGCGAGAACATTTTTGCTAGAATTTCCTACATTTTTTTATAAGGGACAATTTATCACTAACTTTGCTTTCTGAGTTATTCCATATATCAGCCAGGGTATTTCTATTTAAAAATGCCAAATGACGTTCTGGCTAATTGAATATTCATCTTGGGCAACCAATGAGGAGCTACTTTTACTGTGGTTCTTTCCGAGGTCAAGCTTATTGTTTGCACTGCACCAGACAAAGTTGGTTGATTCTTTTATTTACCAACATAAAATAATTGTTCATTGGGGCTTTGACTGATCTTTAAGAGGCGAAAAGAAAGGAATGGGAATCCATTGCCCCAAGATTGTGCCTCTAAAAAAAAAAAGTTAATACTGCAAACTTTTAAATGCCATCTGTTTCTTATATCTTCTCCAGTGTTTCGCTCACATAAGGCTGGAACTGGTTTCTGTGGGATGCTTAATCAGCTGTTTCCTTTGCAGTAGCAACTAGTCCCATTCCCCCTGTCCCAAAAGGAAAATTAATTCTTCCTGAAAATTTGTAAAGTTATGAACCACCAGGATTTGACAGGGAAAAAATTACCAAGCTGGGATGAATTAATTCTGATTGTTTTTGTTGTTTTATATCATTTATAAATCCTATTGAACATAACAGAATACAAATGGCTTACATTAAAAATCCCTAATATCCAGCTAAAGCAATTACAGATAGTCCTTGACTTACAACACTTCATTTAATGATTGTGCAAACAGAATAGCATATATGTGTGTGTGTGTGTGTGTGTCTTTGGTTATTTGGGTTTTCTCCCACGTAAAATTGGAAGTGTCTTGGCAACGTTTCGACGAAGTCTCATTCGTCATCTCCAGGCTGGTGTTCTCGGCTTCGTGCTTCCAGGAGCAATGTGTGATCGCAGCTGTTTCTTCCTTTTAACTGCCAATGGGGGTGGGAGCTGATTGGGTGGGAGCATGGCTGTGTTCTGATTGGGTGAGGGGGTTGGCTGTGCTCTGATTGGATGGGGCTGTGCTCTGTTTGGGTGGGGGCTTGGCTGTGCTCGGGTTAGTCTGAGTTGCAGGGGGATTTGAGCTGGTGAGCTGCATTGCTGTTGTTTGGCTTCGCGTTCGTGGTCGTGCCACATCTTCATGGTGGGTGTCAGTTTGCTTCATATATGGATTGGAGGGGTTTAAAGTGGCCAATGATGCAGCTGTGGTCTGGCTTCTGGTCTGTGGTCGTGCCTCATCATCGGTGTGGGTCTGGGTTTGCTTTTTGCGTGGAAGTGTGGTGGTGGTAACCTGTGTGGTTTCACTTCCACACAAAAAGCAAACCTGCTTCATATTGCTTTATATTGCTTTACAGCTCTCTCTCTCTCTCTCCCCCAACAAACTGGGTCCTCGTTTTACTGACCTCGAAAGGATGGAAGGCTGAGTCAACCTTGAGCCGATCAGGATTGAACTCCTGGTGGTGAGCAGAGTCAGCTTGCAATACTGCATTCTAACCATTGCGCCACCACGGCAAAGTTACAACGACATTGCAAAATGTCACTTAGGACCGTTTTTCACATTTATGACTGTTGCAGCATCGCTGTGGTCACGTGATAAAAATTCAGATGCTTGGCAACTGGCATATATTCATGATGGTTGCAGTATCTAGGACTGATGCGATCACCGTTTGTAACCTTGCCAAGCTGGTTTCCAACAAGCAAGATCAATGAGGAAAGCAAGATTCACTTAACAAACAGGTTACTACAGATTATCTCACCAGGCTCAAGGTTGACTCAGCCTTCCATCCTTCCGAGGTCGGTAAAATGAGGAGATATGTTGGGGGGACAATAGGCCGACTCTGCAAATCGCTTAGAGCGGGCCGTAAAGCACTGTGAAGTGGTATATAAGTCTTGCTCTTGCTACTACTTTAACAATTACAGTGATTCACTTAACAACTGAGGCAAGAAAAGTCATAATGTGGGGCACGCTCACTCAATAACTTTAGCAACATAAATTTTGGGCTCAATTGTGGTCATAAATTGAGGACTACCTGTAGTGCAAAATTTAATATTGCAGAATAGCCTGATTCACAGATACACTAATTTACGAACAATGGTTATAAATCATAATATCCAGATTAACATGTCATGGTTTAGTGGAACAAAATCAGAGGTGGTGGCCCTATCCGAGTCAGAGGGAAATAGCTTCTTTATGTTCTCAACGATTCCCTTTCGTTGTAGGATATTGTTGGGTTTGTTATATGCTTTGTCTAAACCCTGCCTGAACAGCGTGTTGCCTTTGGGAGTGAGTCAGTTTTGCTGACACAAGGATTTCATTGCCAGTTTATTCCCATATTTGGAACTGGACAATCTCCTCTTGTCACCTGAAAGAGTAGAATAACTTGGGAGCACCCAAGACAAGACAGACAGACACACAGAAAGACACAGACTTCAGAGGATAATTAGAACTGCAGAAAAAACCATTGCTATCAACCTGCCTTCTATTGAGGACCTGTATACTGCACAAGTCAAAAAGAGGGCTGTGAAAATATTTACAGACCCCTCGCATCCTGGACACAAATTGTCCCAACTTCTACCTGCACATCAAAACAACTAGACACAAGGACAGTTTTTTTCCCAAACTCCATCACTCTGCTAAACAAATAATTTCCTCAACGCTGTCAAACTGTTCACTAAGTCTGCATTACTATTACTATTAATCTTCTCATCGTTCCTATCACCCATCTCCTCCCACTTATGACTGTATGACTGTAACCTTGTTGCTGGTATCCTTAAGATTTATATTGACTGTTTCCCTATGACTATTATTAAGTGTTGTACCTTATGATTCTTGACGAATGTATCTTTTTTTTTTATGTACTCCGAGAGCGTATGCACCAAGACAAATTCCTTATGTGTCCAATCACACTTGGCCAATAGAGAATTCTATTCTAGTCTAGTCTAGTCTAGTCTAGTCTAGTCTAGTCTAGTCTAGTCTAGTCTTATGATTTATATTAACTTTCCTAATATGATTCAATTGCTTATTTGTACCCTATGACTATCATTAAGTGTTGTAATTTACTTACTTACTTATCTATTTATCATATTTCTATGCCACCCACTCTCTGAGGACTCTGGGCGGCTTACACCAATCGACAATATACTAAATAGCATATTGCCCCCAATAATCTGGGTCCTCATTTTACCCACCTCGGAAGGATGGAAGGCTGAATCAATCTTGAGCCGGTGAGATTTGATCCGCTGATCTGCTGAACTAACAGTCAGCTGAAGTAGCTGCAGTACAGCACTCTACCACTGCATCACCTCGGCTCTTTTATGATTCTTGACGAAGGTATCTTTTCTTTTTATGCACACCGAGAGCGTATGCACCAAAGACAAATTCCTTGTGTGTCCAATCACATTTGGCCAATAAAGAATTTTATTCTATTCTATGCAGAATTCTCCACAAACATTTTTTTTTCTTTTTTTGTTGAAGAAGAAAATCTGGAAGGTTTTCTATATATGATGTTGTTTGCAAATATGGCTAAGAATTTATGGAATAGGCTTTGAGGCTTTTGAGGCTAATGCAGCCTACTGTCAGAGGGTGGGTGGGAGGGAATATTTGGTGTGTTTTCCTGGGCTTTCTTTTCCAAAATGATTAGACTGCTTAAAGGAAACACCTGGATACTCCTTCCAACTATATTTTCCTTCACGTTGCATTTGTTGGGTGGATGATGTTTAATCTCAGTGACATTCTGCTTACATAGCATTCAACGCATGAATGTACTCCTCGTAATTTAGCCTTACATGGGCATTGTTTCAAACTGGGACTTAGTGCTAGCTTAAAACTTAAGCTATGTTGTTATGCTTTTAAATTCTTTTCTTGCTGGGGTGATTGAAACCCAGCATCACCGAAACTGATCTTACCTTTTCAATATTGTTGTGCTTTTCTCGTGATTATCTTAAGATAATACTTATGGCTGCCTTATATTTAACAAATCAAGGCAAGCAAGTGCATTGAGCTGGCAAGAGAAAAAAGGATTACAGATTAACAAGAGTTGGAAGGGACCTTGTAGATCATTTAGTCCAGGGATCTGCAACCTTAAATACTCAAGAGCCCTTTGGACCCGTTTCCTACAGGAAAGAAAACACCGGGAGCCACAAAACCTGGGTGGGCGTGGCCAACTCGATGTCACTCACTTCCACCAGTCACATGACCCACCAACTCCCAGCCACACCTACCCAGCCGGTCATTAGGGCAGAGAACCAGTTGTTAAAAAACACCGGGAACCACACAATCCTTTTGACATATCTCTCTCTCCCCTCCCTCCCTCTCTCCCCCCCACTCTTCCCCTCTCTCTGTATCTCTCTGTCTCTGCCCTGGCCGCTTCTCCATCTCCCGCTGTCACTCTTACCTTCTCAGGCCAGGCGAGGAATGACTAGGAGGGGAGGGCAAGGTGCGGGGCCAGCCAATGGTGGGATCACCTGACAGGGAGCCACAGCAGAGGGCCCAAAAATCCGCATGGGGCTCTGGAACCTCAAGGTTGCTGACCCCTGATCTGGTTCAACCAAAAATATTACTTTGCATCTCCTCTATTACACACAGTGGTGGGATTCAAATAATTTAACAACCGGTTCTCTGGCCTAATGACCTGCTGGGTGGGCATGGCCAGGGGTGTGTGACAGGCAGCACTTGGCCTCCTGGACCTCCCTGGATGCAAAAACAGGCTGTGGGGGGGAGGCACTGCACCCCCGTGCCCCATTTTGGGCCTAGTAGGCCTCCCTGCAGCCTCCTGGGAGCAAAAACGGAGCGCATGGGGACTCCTGGAAAGGGCAAGGCCGGGAAGGGCAGGGCTAGCCAGCAATTTAACAACCGGTTCGCCTGAACTGGCCCGAACTGGCTGAATCCCACCACTGTATGTAAGGTCCTCGATGGGCCCACAAGTTTCCAATAAATAAATACGGTGCTGTGGATTTTTGTTTGCATAGTTGTTTTTGGACACAGGAGGGATTCAGCAGGCACCAAGGCTGGTCACCTCAAGTACCTTCATCCTGTAGCTGCTAGCCTAGTATACATCTCCTTGTTTTATAAAAGCCGGAAGACTACAAATTTAATATGTTGTCATAGCAATATAGTGCACTTGTTCTTATAGCACGATGATTATGCTAGAAGAAGTATGCTATCCACTTGTCATATTCGGCTAGGACAAACCTACCTCTTTTTATATTTGCACAAATGTTGCATGAGTTTGTAATCAGGGCATCCACCATAAAATAAGACCATTCACGCCATTAATTGAGCTTTGAACAGTATTTTTTAGCAATCTGAATAATAAATGGAAAACGTTTCATTTTACTGCTTCAGAATCATAATTATCTTATTTTATTCTTAGTATTTAATGTCTTAGTGTCTTCCCTGCAATAATTTGGCCCGTTCCAGAATTTGCAAGAGTTGCTTTTTCTCGATTTGATTTCCATCCACAAAACTTGGTCTCAGTCAATATTTTGGCTTTAGGTTTAGAAATTTGCACTTAATGTATTTTGTCTACTAAGTGACTGCTCAACCTTTATTGTCTATTGATTGACACAATGGCCAACACAATGGCTATTCTCAAAGGGCTACCTGCATGCTTCATTTTGCCCTTTGTAAAGGTTATTTTTTTATTGGCATTGTAGTCTAAGCTGAAGTGGCACAATTGATGAAATTAAACATTGTTCCCAGTACAATTAAAGCTGAACTCTGTTGCTCCTTTATGCAAAACATGGAAGGTGATATTTCAAATCGAAATTTGAAAATGAAACAAGAAAGTTGCCCTCAGCCATGATATTTAATATTTCTATAATGAAAGCTGTACTTACTTTGCATGTTAAAGTTCATAATTTTAAACACCTATTTTGAGCATAGTTTTTTCTCCAAAATAGTTTTTAAAAATGCATTTAAATTGAATTGGGTCACAAACTTTAACGAACTATAAAAACTACTATTGAACAATTACATTTCTTTGACCCAGCTGTGAAATCCACTTACCTTTGCGGGAATGGGAGTGCTCACGCGTGGCTCTTCTGCACATGCACAGAGGGTCAAAAACGGGATGTAATGACATCCCAGTGGGTGGGCGGAGCCTCCCGCCACCGGCGCTACCGGTTCGCACAAACCAGATAGATCCTGCTGGATTTCACCGCTGCTTTGATCCATATTTTAGCCTAGGAAGTAAGATTCAGATTGGATCACGTGGAAGCATGGACTGAAAAAAATGTCCTTCCCAGTAGACAGTTAGAAACTTCAGAGTATTAGAAAGATTATGGTTTCAAGGTATCTTAGAGATCTTATAGTCCTAGTCCCTGTTTGGTGAAGGTTCCACTATACCAGGGGTGTCAAACTCAAGGTCTGGGGGCTGGATCTGGCCCACGGGGTGCTTAGATGAGGCCCAAGGGGCCACCCTGGAAACAGCGAAGGATTGGCCTGTGGTGCCTCTGCCAGTGAAAATGGAGCTCCGTTTTCACTGGCAGAGGGTTGCAGGAGGCTGTCACAGCCAAAAACAGAGTTCGGGAGCCCATTTTCTCTGGCAGAGTGCTCGGGCCGCCACAGGCACCCCCGACACAACTGATGTCAAGCTGGCCATGCCCACCCTGGTCACGCCCACCCTGGCCCCCAAGGTCAATACACCGCTGATGCGGCCCTCAATGAAATCGAGTTTGACACCCCTCCACTCTTACCATCTGTGACACCTCCATTTGTTTGAGAACCTCTAGAGAAGAAAATTACACCACACCACGAGGCCGCCAGTTGTATTGATTCAACTACAGTGAGGAAGCTTCATGAGATATCTTGGTTATACCTCATTCCTTGTAGTTTAACCCAGGGGTGGGCTTCACAAATTTTAGCAAGGGGTTCTCTGCCCAGTTGCTGGGTGGGCATGGCCTAGTTCCGTGATGGCGAACCTTTGGCATGGGTGCCACAGGTGGCACGTGGGCATGCGAGCTCAGCTCTGGCATGCATGCATGCACCAGCCAGCTGATTTTCAGGCCTTCTGGGCCCATCAGAAGTAAGGAAACACATTGTTTCCGGCCTCCGGAGGGCCTCTGGGGGGGTGGGGAAGGCCGTTTTTGCCCTCCCCAGGCTCCTAGAAAGGCTCTGGAGCCTGGTAAGAGCAAAAAACGGGCCTACCAGGCCCACCGTGCCATCATGTGCCAAAAACGGGGGGAGCACGGGGGGGGCAGGGCGCATAAAATTATGAATGTGGGCACGCATGCATGTGACCCCACCGTGCTCTCCTAGCTTTTGGCACACAATGGCAAAAAGGTTAGCCATCACTGGCCTAGTTGGCTTCCTGCACTATGGTGGGGAGGGGGGCGTTTTTGCCCTCCCTGGGCTCCGGAGGCTTTTTTTGAGCCTCCGGGAGGGTGAAAATGGCCTCCCCAGGTTCCAGAGGCCCTCTGGAAACGGGTCCGTTTCCGGCCTTTTGGAACTTCCGGTAGGCCTGTTTTTTGCCATCCCCGAGCCTCCGTGCGTGTCCTGCACTTACCTGCATCCAAAATGGGCTGCGTGGGGACTCCTGGGAGGGATGAGGCAGGGTGGGTGGGGCCAACCATGAGTGGGATTTGGGGGTTCTCCAAACAGCACAGAATCTTAGCTAGAGGTTCTCCTGAACCCCTGCGGACCCTCAGCAGCCCACCCCTGGTTTAATCCATTGGTTTGGTTTTGCCTTTTGGGGTAAAAAAAGATAGTAACTCCATTCCCTCTTCTATGTGACAGCCTTTCAAATTATTGAAGAGTCATTTCTTCTGTACCCTAAACATGTCCACCTATTTAATCATTCCTCTTAGGGTTTTGTTTCCAAACTCCTATCTATCTCATTAAGCCTCTAACAAATCACTGTCTTTTTTGAAAAATTGACCCTGTATTCCAAATGTATGTCAGGGCAAAAGAGAGATGCATAGCGGAAAAAAAGAATATCATTGGTCTTTGCTACTTCTAACAGCAACCTAAGCTCAAAGAACACTCCCAGAAATTTAAAAAAAATGTGTTCAAAAACCCTGAAAATAAGGCAAAAGGTAAAAAACCTTACCTGCAGAACGTTCATTCTGGGACAGCGTTAACCTCTTCTTGAACTGGACTGTCTTTTAGATAAGTGGAAAGTCACTGGTGCAACGGCCTAGAAACCAAGAGACTGAACTTTAGTCCCTGTCTTAGACATGAAGGCCAGCTGCATGATTTTGGGCCAGTCACTCGCTCTCAGCCCAACCCACCTCACAAGGTGGTGGTTGTGGTAGGGAAAATACTTTGATCAACTGAAGGTACAGTAGTGGCCAAAATTGTGGAAACCTTTTGGGAAAAGTGTGTTTTTGAGGTTTGATGGCTAATAACACCATTTATTTTATTTATTTATTTTGGAGTTTCAAGATAATCATTTTCCACTGCTGGAATGGCCTGGGAATAGCCCAGACCTTAACCCAATTGAAAAATCTATGGAGCCAACTAAAGAAACTTGTTAGTCAGAAGCAGTGGTGAAATCAATTTTTTTTAACTACCGGTTCTGTGGGCGTGGCTTGGCGGACATGGTGTGGCTTGGTGGGCATGGCAGGGGAAGGATACTGCAAAATCCCCATTCTCTCACCACTCCAGGGGAAGGATATTGCAAAATCTCCATTCCCACCCCACTCTGGGGCCAGCCAGAGGTGGTATTTGCCAATTCTCTGAACTACTCAAAATTTTTGCTACCAGTTCTCCGAACTGCTCAAAATTTCCGCTACCGGTTCTCCAGAACCTGTCAGAACCTGCTGGATTTCACCCCTGCTCAGAAGCGACCCAGCAATAAAACCCAGTTAATAGGGGCAATCATTCAATTTTGGTTTCACATGATAACAGCTGCAGAACTAAAAGACTTGGTTCACTCCATGGGAAGACGTTGTAAGGCCGTAATTCATGCTAAAGGTTACCCAACTAAGTATTAACTGACATGGTGATAATTTTTGTATATCTCATTTTTTCTATGGTGATAATTTTGGTATATCTCATTTTTTCTACGTGTTTCATTTTTCTTCTTTACACTGTAACTGCTATTCTAATAGCAAATTCTTCATAAAATTATATTGCATTACATTCTTGATTAAATTATCTTTCCACTGATATATAATTTTATGGTACTACTCCAAAAAAAAAAAGTGGTGTTATTAGCTAATTTTAGAAAATACACTTTTCCCAAAAGGTTTCCACAATTTTGGCCACCACTGTAGTTTGATCAACCAAAGGTAGCAAATATACCTGCTATCTTCAATTGAAGGTTACTTCAATTGAATGTTTGCTACCTTCAGTTAATCACACTTAAAAAAAAAGTGCAATAATAATCATCATTTTTTAAAAAGAAGAATTTTCCTACTTTATGTAGGCTGCATAGCAACTCTATAACATTAGGTACTGGTTTTTCTTTAGAAGAACACTCTAAATTCTGTCCTCTAAGAGCCCAGCCAGAAATGGTTTCAAACCATAGATGAAGGACAACAAATCCCATCTTCCCTTGCTGGGAATAATGAGAGCAGCATACCAGTAACATCTAGTGAATTTAAAATCGTAAGCCAGTGCTATAGAGTATTCTGCTGAACGAACAGCTCATTTGACCTGGATTAAGGCAAGTTTTTGAATGGTCTCTAAAAAGCAATAAAATGTTCTTTTCGAAAACCCGGAATGATCACAAAGTTAGGGAAGTTCAAGGGAAAACAAACTTTTAGAGAGCTTAATTAGAGACAAGCAAAACCCCACTGAGGAAGTTAATGATACTTCAGCAGGAATTATTGCTGCTGAGCTGCTGTAAATTTTTGTTTCTTAGCACATTCTTTGCGCAATTATCTGCCATAATCTTCTGCCACTGTGTACTTGTGCGAATTTGGTATAAGAAGAAAAGGTCTTAAAAGTTTGTTCCGGAATAAGCCTGAAAAAAAACTTCTTATCTGAAATATATCCCCAGCCTCTGTTTAGGCTGCGTAAGACAAGAAATCTTGTGAAACTGTTTATTCTAGGACAGGGATATACAAAATAGAATTAGATTTGGAAAATTGACATAGGACGAGATATGATCATATCCAGATACGATACTCCTGAGGCAGACTTTAAAAATATGGCTATGAAGCAACTGAATAGATGCTTCATAAATTGTGAGAAAGGAACAAGAGATGGAGGCAAGATATTCCTTTATTTATTGTATCTTGATGAAGTACATGAAGACTCTCTCTTCATTTTATCCCCACAATCATGTTCCTGTGAAAGAATGATTGAGCCGAAGTCATCCAGTCAGCTCTGTGATAACAGAATAACAGAGTTGGAAGGACCTTGGAGGTCTTCTAGTCCAACCCCCTGCTTATCCCCAACACCACTTCAGACAAATGGTTATCCAACATCTTAAAAACTTCCAGTGTTGGAGCATTCACAACTTCTGGAGGCAAGTTGTTCCACAGATTAATTGTTCTAACTGTCAGGAAATTTCTCCTTAGTTCTAGGTTGCTTCTCTCCTTGAAGCAACCTAGAACTAAGGAGAAATTTCCTGATCATATGGATGTCCCTGGACCCGGTCTAAAATTTGAACCAATGAACTATCCTAATTCTCTTAAAGGTATTCTCTGATGCATCTTCGTCATTCAGATCCTAGACATGGCTCAGTTGTTCTGTGATCCAGAACAACTGGATTCAAACCATTGGGTAAATGAGAGCTTACACCCAGATTGAGTCTTGAAAGAGTTAATGAATGTATAAAGGGCAGCTGGGGTCAGTCTACTGCTGGGGAATGTTTGCTGAGTGTGATCCTTTTGAGCTAATACACTTTCTATGTTCCAGGCAGTCACTAATTAACTTTGTCACGAAATGATTGTTTTTCATATCATAGGGCCCCTAGAAAGAGAAACAGAGCTCTTTAAATTCACAAGGGCCAAGGATGCCATCTCATCTTCAATCAGAATACAGCTGGAAGACATCTTGGAGGTCTTCTAGTCCAACCCCCTGCTCAAGCAGGAGACCTTATATAATCTCAGATAGGTGGCTGACCAGTCTTGTCTTAAAAACCTACAACTTCTGAAGGCAAACTGATCCACTGGTTAATTGTCCTCACTGTCAGGAAGTTTCTCCTCAGTTCCAGGTTGCTTCTCTCCTTGATTAGTTTCCATCCATTGCTTCTTGTCCTATCTTCAGGTGCTTTGGAAAATAAATTGAGCCCCACTTCTTTGTGGCTACCCCTCAAATATTGAAATACTGCTGTCATGTCCCGCCTAGTCCTTCTTTTCTCTAGACTAGTCATACCCAGTTCCTGCAACTGTTCTTCACATGTTTTAGTCTCCAGGCCTTTGATAATCTTAATTGCTCTTCTCTGAACTTTTTCCAAAGTATCAACAACTTTTTTGTAATGTAGTGACCAAAATTGGATTTTTCCCCCTACCTGATCTGTGTTAGGTATTACTGCTGGAACTTACCTAGCTTCCACAGCCTTCTTCTCATGCTGAAAGCATCGAAGATTTGGCTTCATAAGAACTAACAAATTAATTGGGATTGGGATGTTAGCATGGAGGCTCTGGAGTGGCTGCACATGATTAGTGTTTTTGTGGTTTTACTGAACCTCAAAATGGGTTTATTTGGGTCTTTTGTTTATTTGTGTAAGGGGATTCTTATCTTGCCCTGGTTATCTTGGAAAAATGGGTGACAATATAAATTGGAGAAATCAATCAATCACTCAATCAATAATTGCATTTTCCAAAAGTGAATCATTTAGTTGTCTATTACTTGTTTTGGAAGCCTTTCTGTTTTCTTTTTAGCAAAGTGTGTGTGATGAAACCTTGTGTTTTATAAAGCTTGAAAATGCATGAGCAAAGGAATGTGGTTTTGGGATGCTAGTGTTCCTATACCCTGCGTGACAAAGGAAACAATCAAACTGGAAGGACCGTTTTTATTGGATAATTCCTGATTATACATACTATTATCCTCCCCCATCTAGCTTTTTGTTTATTTGTAATTTGTGTTTATATATTTCAAGTGTCTTAATTGTGGTATTGTTTTAATTATTGCTGGTTGTCTACCACCCAAATTACATGCGGCGAGGTGGACGGCTGTGTAAATTTGCTAAATAAATAAATAGGGAGTTTTTTTTCCGTGACAAGAATCTACGAGATGGAAGGGAAAACCATATCTCAAATCGTCAAATGTGCATTTCCCTCCAACCTGATGAGGTCTCGTATATTATTTGCTAAGACCATTATCATAACATGTTAAACCAGCTGTATCATTGAGATAAATATTATGTAAATTAATGGGCCAAGATCCAAAGGATCACAGCGCAGTAGGAAAAATTGCTTTGAAACCCGGGAGTTTGGAAAAGCAGTTTCTGATACACTAAGTGGAGCCTCTTATTCAAAGAAAAGAATGGGGTTTTTTTTTGTTTTGTTTTTTTTAAATCACATTACACAGGGCCAAACTCTTGGGAATACCCTCCAGTAGTTCTTGGTTTCTAACCCTGGTCTTTAATAAGAAATCAATTGTCCTTGATTGCTGATGACTATTCTCAAGAATGTTTTCTCCTGCATTGTTCAGGAGCTTTTGGGCTCAACTGTGGTCCTAAATTGAGGACTACGTGTAGAGTCTATCTCCTTTTTGATGTACTAACATTATTTATTACTTAATTGCACATACTGTATATATCAGGGGTGTCAATCTTGCAGCGTCATGGCATCATCATCATGTGATGTATCGCAACTTTTTTCCCCCTTTGCTAAATCGTGGCCAGTGCGTGACACATCCAGGATGTGGGCCGCGAGTTTGACAGCCCTGGTATATATGGATTTAAGCACCCTGAGTCACTTTTGGAAATGAGAAGTTGAAAGTGGGATTAACCATTGAAATTATACTTCAGTAAATAGGGATTGTTCTCTATTCCATGGGGCAGTATGTGTGTGATACAGTATCACACAATCCTGACTTTGAAGGAACTGCCATATTTTTCGGAGTATAAGATGCTCCTGACTATAAGACGCACCTACCTTTTTTGGTGAGGAAAACAAGAAAAAGAAATCTGCCTCTGCCTCCCAGCAATTTTGCCTCATTGCAGCAAACAGCAAATAGCCTGCTTTACTTTCATTTTCGTTTTCAGCATAGCTTGATTAGCACAAGAGAAAAAAAATCTGCTCCCAGCAATTTACCTCTTTGCAGCAAGCAGCAGAGGCCCAAGCAAAACAGCTGAGAGTTGGGAGGCCGATCCAGTCAACTTGTCCTAATTAGGCTGTGCTGAAGCTGAAATGAGCTGTTTCTTCTTGCTTCTTGCTGCAAGGAGGTAAACTGCTGGGAGGCAGAGGCCAAAGGGTGGGGGCCAATGGGTGGGCGGGGCTACCCCTTTGGGTGAAAGGTGCGTCTTATACTCCGAAAAATACGGTAGCTAGGGTAGCAAGTCCAACTCTTTGCTGACTGCAGGAATTGAGGGGCATCTTGTCTCTGCTCAGTTCTATTTTGTTATTTTTACTCATTTCTCCAACTTTATTTTGAGTTGTTGGTTTGTTTGTTTTTCGTTGCGTTGCGTCAACTACAGGTAGTCCTCAACCTACGACTACAATCGAGCCCAAAGTTTATGTTGCTAAGAGAGAAATTTGTTAATTGAGTTTTGCCCCCATTTTAGAACTTTTCTTGCCACATTTGTTAAGCGAATCCCTGCAGTTGTTAAATTAGTAACACGGTTGTTAAGTGAATCTGATTTCCCCATTGACTTTGCTTGTCAGAAGGTTGCAAAAGATGATTACATGACCCTGGCACACTGCAAGTGTCATAAATGTGGGTCAGTTGTCAAGCATCTGAATGTAAATCAGGTGACTATGGGGATGCTGCAATGATCGTAAGTGTGAAAAATGATCATAAGTCCCTGTTGTGGCCTGTTGGCTGTTGGCTCCAGCAGCCGAATCAGATGAGGAGATGGCGTGAGAGTCATCAAGACAACTTGAGAGCTCCGAGGGGGAAGAGGGAATGGAGCTGGCAGAGTGATAGAGACAGAGGCAGAACTTGGGCCATCCATCAGCCCTCAGATAGAGAGTCAACAGCCCCCAGGTCTGGAGGTGGCTGATGAGGAAGAGGAGGAACAGCTGGGTCCAGTGCCTGACTTGCGGATGTGCAGAAGGCAGAGGAGAGGAGAGCAGTGGAAATCTATGGGCCGATCCTTGGGACGGAAGAGCCACCGCTGCTAGCGAAGCCCCACCCTAGCTCTGGGGATAAAAGGCAGGCGTGGAGATGAATAGATGTGGTAGACAACTATTCATCTCCCTGCCAGAGTGGCTTGTTAGCCTGCTATGAGAGAGAGAGAGAGATGCCTTTTGTTGAGGTTGTTGGCGCTCCTAATAAAGGGAACATTTATTTAACTACAGAGGGTTCGTTTTGTTTGGGAGCCGGGCCAGAACAGTCACTTTTTTCAGTACCGTTGTAAATTCGAACGGTCACTATGCGGATTGTTGTAAGCCGAGGACTATCTTTATTAATTTCGTCACCCCGTTGTGTATGCAGGCTATTGGCTAGCCTGAAAAGTTAAAAATAAAAAAAAATCACCTGGGAAAAGGCAGTGGCAATTCTCTTTGGTAACTGCCAAGAAAATGGCATTGATTTAGTTATGAGGACTCACGCTTGACCCATGAGCGTGCTCCCTTTTTACAAAGCAACAGGAGCGCAAACTACAGACATATTTTCCTCAGTTCATGGCTGCTGAGCTCATGTGTGTCGCCTACATATATCTTGTTTTCATATTCCGATACGAAAACAAAGCCAATTGTGGTTAAAGAAGGTTATTGTGATATGTCAACAAGGCATACTATGATATGAATAAGGATTCTATGACATGAAAACAAGGCATTTCATAATTCTGAACGAGATCTGACCGTCTACAGTCAAATGCACGGCCCCAGTGCCCAAAGAGCCAGTTACTTTAATCATGATTCTTGTAACATAGTAAAAACTAGGCTTGATGTTAACATAGGTTCCCTTTCTCCACTTCATACCACATTATGGATTCCTAATTGCAGGAGACAGAATGCCAAGATGTTAGAAGCACAAGAAGAGGAGTAAGGAATCGGAATAGGGAATAAAAAGCTATAACCATTTTTTAAATCACAGTGACCTGAGTATTACTTTAGAACATAATTCTTGGAAATGCAAAAAAAATAATAATAATCAAGTGCCCAATTAGCCTTGAGTAGCCCTGAAATTGCTGTGAAAAGCATTTCTCTGAGCTCTGGACTCTCCTACAAAATGCTTCTGTTCTTCACACTCAACATTCCTTTGAACCTCCCAAGTGCTTCACATTCGCTTCCTTTTAAATTAGTGACGTTAACTAGATATGAAGATTGCTACAAATATTCATCTCAGCTCTTTTCTTGAGTGTAATTGATAGTGCCCTTCTACGCTGGCTCTTTTCATTAAGTGTTGATGGGGGGGGAAAAAAACCCATCGCAGATTCTCGTTTACATCGGAAGTTTATTTACTTTTTAATACCACACAGACATCAGCAGACACGTACAAGCTAAGCAAAGACCTATCTATTACTGTGTGAATGCCAGTTGAATCTGTAGAAAGTTAGCAGCCACCCCTCTCCTAGAAGAATGTAATATTTTTGGGAAATATTAAAAAAGGCAGAATATTATATTTCCCTAAAGGAGAAACATGCTCTTGGAAAACAGCTCCCACCTTTCTTAATAGCCCCAGTAGGACTGGGCCAGCCTATCTACAAGACCTTCAGTGCAGGGTGGGTTCTAAATTTTTTTACTACCGGTTCTGTGGGTGTGGCTTATTTTGTGGACGTGGCTTGATGGTCATGTGACAATTCTTTAGGATTTAGCAGAGGTACTGGTCTACCAGGCTTTTAACTGCTTGCAGAGCTGTACCGGTCTACCCATTTATTTTTGCAGGCATCGGTCTACTCATTTGTTTTTGGAGGCACCAGTCTACCACAAAACTGCCTTTTACCACTGATCAGCTGTAGGGCAGCCCTTTGAAGCCCCGCGGCAAGAGTTTAAACAATTTTTTTCCTTCTAGCCGATGAGCTGGGACTCAGGAGGCAGCAATAGATTGGGGGTGGGGCCAAATAAAAGGTAAGACTAAGCAGGGGGCGAGGGTGGGGAGAACCGGTTCGGTGATGTCATATCGTCACCGCTACCGGCTCGTCTGAACCGGGAGAAACCCACTGCTTCAGCACCAGGGTGATGGGATTAAGACATGACCCCTCAGGACATAATAGGATTAGCCCTCTACCATCTAGCAGCAGAACTCACCACATGGCAAAACGAGCCCCTCCACTGCATCACCCAGCAAGCTTCAATCAAGCTTGGGACTCCGACAGCCTACAAAGTTAGCAGTGATCTCTACAACAACCAATAGAATACATTTCTTGCACAGGAACAGGAAGCTCAAGGGCAAGGCCCAAGGGAGGATATAAATAACCCTTACTCTCCACTCCATGTAGTCAGCTGCCCAGGACCTCAAACCCATGTGGTCCTGTCCATCAATAAACTATCTTTCCAATCAGCCTCCATGTTTCCAGTGTCTTTCTCCCCACTTGGAACTGAAGCAGATGGATATTTCTTCCAACAAACCTATGCATATAAACCTACACATATTTTTTTTGCTAAATTCAGAACAGAGGTATACTCTTGTTATAAACCAGCATAAAGAAAACTTAATGGAAGCATCTAGAACGGAGGGAAGATTATATCTTGAGGTTATTTAATCTAATAGGTTGTCTTTCTTCTCTTTTATTTATCAGGATGGCGAAGAAATGCATTTGGTTAATATGTGTGCAAAAAATCAACCCGAGTCATTTGCACTTTTCTAAATTCATCTCCAAATTGTAATGCAACGTACTGGCCTTATATATCTCGGAAATGTTGTATTCCTTGTTTAAAAATGGATAACGGAAATAAAAATGTACTTCTATTAGGGAATTAGCAGTGTAAAACATGTATTAGCCATAAAAAAGGAGGAAAATTCATACAAGTTTAAATATGAATTTTCATGCTTATGTAAATGTACATATATAAATTGCTGGGCTCTCTTTTTTTTCCTAAAAAGAAGTTGTAAGCTGATGGGAAAGTAAAAACAGAAGTTTCAATCATTCAGGATATTGCTACGTCTTACCAATGAAGCAGAATATTTGTCGCTTGGTTGAAATGACAGGTCCTTTGTATTCTCTGAGCTTGGTTGTTTACTTGCAGACATTTCATTGCGCAAATGAGATTACATCATCAGTGCTAGTAAGGAATGGGTTTTGCTCTCCGTTTATATTCTAGTAGCTTGTCCTGTCAGTGTTGTTGAGAGTAGTTAACAGTGGTGGTTTGCCCCCAGTTCAGTCCGGTTCTATAGAACTGGCAGTAAAACCGGTGGGAGGCTCCGCCCATCCACCACGACGTCATCCTGGGTGATCTGCGCATGCTCAGTCTCCTGCTCCATTGCAGCCACGAGCAAGCTGAAGAAGTGGGCCGGCAGCCACGTGCGGCAAGGCAAGGCAGGTGTCGGTCTGTGGGCGGCTTGGCTGCCGCGGCCCTGAGGTAAGTCGGTGCATGGCGCGTGGAGCAGCTCCGCTCCTCTTGCCTCACAGCGGAAGCACTGGCGTGCCCCACAGACTCTGCCCTGAGGCAAACAAGCGGAACGGGGCCTCCCGTACATGGGGGAAAAAATAAGACATCCCCAAAAATAAGCCCTAGTGCTTATTTTGGAGCCCAAAAGAAAATAAGACTGGGTCTTCTTTTCAGGGACACATGGGTAGCATGTAAAGCATTGCCCTTTCTCTTCAATCAGATCAGAGATTACTGAAAGGAATCTTGATTGCAGACTATGCTACTGCAGCACTTGTGTCAGTTTTCACAACACAACGGGCAGTGACTATAGAGTATCTGGACAAATTCTGTCATTGTTAATTATATGCTGTCTGTCTGTATTTGAGAGTCCTTCCAGCTGAGTAAATCAGCCGACGTTTTTTTATGGTTGCCTTTCATGGCATGTTAAAATGTGCAGACCTTCCATTTAAAAATTATTTTGAACGCTAATGAACTAGACAGCTTGTTGTGTTAAAGTCAGTGAATGATGTGTGAGAGGGCAGGGAAAAGAGAGCCAGGCCAGCTCATGGCAAAGGAGTTGTTTATTCAAAGCGGGATTAAAAGCCTCACAAACCATCATGCTTTTGCTGAGGTTGCCATGTGTCCTATTTTATATTTTTCTATTTGAATGGCTGTCAGAGGATACTCTCTTTTTTGAAGCCAGTCATTATTTCAAGGATCAATAATCTTGTCAAGTGCCAGGTGTTGGTACATATAACATGTAAAAATGCCAAAATATGAGACTACAAGATTATGGGGAAACTCTTAGCAAGATCTCCTGTGAGAACATCAAAGTCTTGTAGTTTTGGTGGTCCCTGGATGCCCTCTAGGGGTGGAATGGATATCCTGGTATCTACAGATATTGTATAGCTGATCCTCTTCTGTTTGAATGACCAGTTAATCTTGTATTAGTTACTAAAAGGACTGTGAATATCTTGGAGCTGAAGGCCAAGAATTGACACTTGGACAAACAATTAAGTATATATCCAGCACACTTGGGCATAGTTATCTACACAATGCTGAGGTGTGTACTACTATTTTTACAAATCAAGATACCTACATTTTATGTAGATTTGAGCCCCTCTTATTTTCCCCTTTGAAGATACATTATTTTTGGAGTACTATGTAAAATTATCAAATAAAGTTTCCAGTGAGTACCGGGGATGGGTATCCTGAAACAGAGATGGGGAATGTATAATCCTTGAGGTCAGTGGTGGGATTCAAATAATTTAACAACCGGTTCTCTGCCCTAATGACCGGCTGGGTGGGCGTAGTCGTGGTGGGTGTGGCCAGGGGTATGACAGACAGCACTCGGCCTCCTGCGCCCCACTGGGAGTAAAAACATGGGGGGCTGCCCTGCACCCCTGCCCCCTGTTTTGGGCCTAGTAGGCCTCTCTGCACTTACCTGGGAGCCAAAATGGGGTGCATGGGGATTCCGGGAAGGGCCAGTCAGCAATTTAACAACCGGTTTGTCCGAACCGGCTGAATCCCACCACTACTTGAGGTATATTTATTAGATTTTATAAGTAACTCGAGGTGGCAAACACACCTAATACTTGCAAGGGAAGGTAAATATACATTGCAGGATAATGTTGCAGGATCCAGTCTGAGTCAGTGACAAAGCTTATTCTTCCTAGCACAAGCCTGAAAGCTTGGAAGAATAAACCTTCAGTCCCGGTGACCAACTCAGATTGGATCCTGCAACACCTAATACTTCCTCCTCCTATTTTTCTCACAACAACAACCCTACGAGGTGGGTTGGGGTGAGAGACAGTGACTGGCCCCAAGTCATGCAGCCGGCTTTCATGCCTAATGAGGGACCAGAATTCATACTTCACTTGAAAAATTGTCCCTTCCTATAAAAACAGAAATATAAGCTGGAGAATTGTTTTGTTTTACTGTGTAGTGTCACCCATCTCACAATAGTGATTCTGAACTGCAAGTTTTATTTCTTTCATTATTGTTGTTTTATTGACAGGCAAGGCCTAGCATGACAGCCATTTTGTAAATGGCAGCAACTCCATGGGGTAGCCATCTGGCACAAAGAGGGAAGATACTGAAACAGCACAAACGTAGCTTTTTGTGCTTGTATTCTGACACCAGTGATCTATGGAAGCCATTCTATAAATGGTCAACCAGCCAATTGGAGCTGTTCTTTCAGTGCGTTTATAACATGCTCTGTGTCAGGCTTCCGATGGATGCCCTAATTAAGTCATGAGCCTCGAGCCAAGCTTCAAAAGAAATCCAGTTATTTATTAGGAGCTTCATGTCGGCAGGTTCCCAAGTGAAGCCAGCTCTGACCCCACGTAATTTATACCCCAATCATGACCCTGTTTTTCCCCTTCCCCATCAGGGTGTGTCATCAATCACATTTGCCAACAGAGCAATTTTGCGGGTTGTAGAGATCACTCCCCTCGGGCCGCTGTGGGTAACCCTGCTAGACAGCCTTGAGAGAGATAAGTCTGGAATGTGCATCTGTCCTTGGCTGCCATGCTATTTCGTCAGTTTTCCATCCCCTTTGCCAATGGCAACTGGAGAGCAGGCCAGGGATGCTTTGCAAGTTGACACTCTGATTTTAAGCTGCTGTGGGAAAACACTGTTTTGTAGAGTGACAGTGAATTTTTTAAAATCCTCAGGTTTAAATAAACAATGTTCTCAACATGTCAACCTTGTCCACGAGCGGGCAAAGCATTTCTACACTAGATGGAAATAAAACCCAGCTACAAACCAGGTATCTTGATCATCATGTGTTTGAACTCTGCCTTTCTTATTTATCTGCCCAGATTATTTCATTACGGAACCTTTTTCTCCAAGGAATCTGGCAGATTCTTCCTTTCTTTGCTTGTTCAGAAGCATTAGTGCTTGACATAGCATTTGGTAGTGAAATCAGATTAAAATTTCCAACCCAGGTGTGCCAGCAATCATTGAATCATTCTTAAAAATCAATGTTACATTTTCATTCCGAAAGAAAATCAGCTTCCGAGCTCAGGATTTTTGAAGCACCTGGCTTAATTTTTATACTATCCAATCTGGCCATGATAGAAACCATCAACCTGAATATAATTTTCACAATTGCAAGGAAAGTTGTCTCCCCCCCCCCCCCGTTCTTAATAATTGATTTGTGTTGGAAGTAGATTTCACTCTCTCCATTAAAGAATTAGGTATTAAACTATCATCTTGCCCCCCCCCTCCCCAAGAAAATAATAATTGCAATAATTCCCTGCTTATCGTGTGGAGATAATAACTAAAACAGGAGGCTAAAGCAAGCAGCAATAATTAATAGAGCCTGATATTCTAGCTAGCAGCAATTGGATGTTTGCTAAAGTGAAGGAAATAACTCCGTAATTATCCTGTCATTTGCATTTGCATTCCTTTTGTAGACATCTATCGCTGGTAGATGGTTATTCAAAATTACCCTTGCATCTCACTTCATCTTTTCCACATCATTTGGGCGGCCCCATGCCTCAACTTGTGAGGTGTATCAGAAATTCAGAGGTATCACCAAGATCCCACTTCCAAGTTTCACAATAATGAACTCCTGATATTTTAATGAGGATTTGTTGATAGTTGAGATTATTAACAGTCACTTAACTGCCTTCCTTGTTAGATGTGGCATTCATTATTTGGTCACCCTGGGGGCAAAACCACTTCTTTTCCAAGATCAGATTTAGTTTGCTAGTGACGCTAATGAGATGTCTGAAGGGTATTTTTTTATGTCAGGCCATTGGAAGTGAAAAGACTACCCTGCTCTACTTGGCAAAGTTCACTTCCTTTTAAAAAAAGCCTAATGAAAAGAGCTTGCTCTTGTCTTTAGCCATTCTTTTTCTCCCGTCTGAAATGCAATACATATAGGCACTGAAAAGATGACATTTCCACTAATCCGTTTAATATTGGATATTGTACCTGAACATAAGGCAAAATGTATTTCCTATGATTTTTTTAAAAAAATGTAATGTTTTGTACAGTGGTGGGATCCAAATTTTTTTACTACCAGTTTTGTGAGCGTGGCTTGGTGGGTGTGGCAGGGGAAGGATACTGTAAAATCTCCATTCCCTCCCCACTCCAGGGGAAGGTTACTGCAAAATCCCCATTTCCTCCCGATCAGCTGGGACTCGGGAGGCAGAGAATAGATGAGGGTGGGACCAGTCAGAGGTGATATTTACCGGTTCTCCGAACTACTCAAAATTTCCACTACCGGTTCACCAGAACTGGTCAGAACCTGCTGAAACCCACCTCTGGTTTTGCATCTCTTAGGTGGCATTTCTGCATGTCTGTTCCTGAAAAAGGATGGATGGATATTTATGATAAATCAGCTAGTAAGAAATTCCTCTGCCTTCATTTTTTTTTTTTTAGTTGCTTGGCTAAATACAAACTAAATACACATAACACAAAGCCCTTTAATTTACTGGTGGTCTTATTCATTACCTTTGGATTGTTATCAATATTTTTGATACGATATTCCCAATCTGCCTGAGGTATATTCATTGGTATACATCAGTATTTCTCAACCTCAGCAACTTCAAGATGCATGGACTTTGATTCCCAGAATTCCCTAGCCAGAATATGGGCTGGAGAATTCTGGGAGTTGAAGTCCACACACCTCAAATTTGTGGAGGTTGAGAAACACTCAATGTGCATGATTAAGTATTGTTATCAGATGTAACGTGGAAAGCACTCTTCCCAATGCACTTTTTGGAGTCCTTACTATCCATTAGTAGAGATGGTTAAGTGGATGGTTTTGAGATTTTTCTGCATTTGCATGTTGACCAAAAATATTATTACTGCCTTTCTGGATACTGAAAATTGCCCACATGTACCCACATCCTCTTTCTTCCCCCAAACAGTGGTTCAGATGTGAGAATGAGAGGAAGTCCAAAAACTTTTTAAAATGTAGGACTTCTCTTCCCATCAGATCCATTCTGCATCACCAAGAACTTGGGCAAGGGTCAGCAACTAACTCTATATACTAGTTTTTCATTTTATGGAACTTCATGATCTACTAAAAACAATCAAACATGACGTGATAGAATTGTTAGAGCCATGTTATATATTTTCAGAAGACTGATTGTTTCAAGGCAAGATTGTTATATGATGTCCACTACAGTAAAATAGGAAATGGATTTTTAAAAACTCAATGTTTCGTATTCCCACTTTACCCAAAGGTGCTTTTTCAAGAGGCAACTGGACATCCTTTGTTCTTCCTTGAAGACGTTTCGCTCAGGGGTGAAATGCTCCCAGATCGAACCGGATCGCCTGATCCGGTAGCGATCTTGGCCGGCGGTTCGGCGATCCAGTAGTGATGGCAGAGCAAAGCTCCACCCATCCACCCGGGTGTCATTACTTCCTGGTTTTAGCCAGGAAGTAATGTGTTTTTTACCTTCTGCGCAGTGGTGGGATTCAGCCAGTTCGCACTTATTCGGGAGAACCAGTTGTTAATTTTCTAAGCAGTTCGGAGAACCGCTTATTGGAAGAAATCTCCTTTTGGTTTTTTCAACTTTACAAGGCTAATCCTCTAAGGAAGTCAGGAAGGAAACATTCTGCCGTTGTTTCTAGCCTAATCTTTATTGCCCAGCTCACAGAAACTGCCTCTCTGGTTAATCTTTATTACATTGTAACAGCTAAGGCAAAGTGCCCATCTACATGAGTGACATTGAGTTGGCCACACCTACACGGTCACATGACCACCAAGCCACACCTACCCAGCTGGTCATTAGGGCAGAGAACCGGTTGTTAAATTATTTGAATCCTACCACTGGTTCTGTGAATGCGCAGAAGGTCTGTGCGCGCACGTGACACATGTGCACGGTGCGTGCGCTTCTGAACCAGTAAGGAAGGTAAATAGATTTCACCCCTGGTTTCACTTCTCATCCAAGAAGCTTGTCAGAACTGAAGAAGCTTTTTGCATGAGAAGTGAAATGTCTTCAAGGTAAAAAGAAAGAGAGTCCAGTTGCCTCTTTTTAAAAAAAGGCACCTTTGGGACCTAGATGACTGAGAATCTCCATAGATCTGTGATGGCGAACCTATGGCACGCGTGCCACAGGTGGCACGCGGAGCCATATCGGTGGGCACACGAGTGTTGCCCTAGCTCAGCTTCAGCATGCATGCATGTGCCAGCCAGCTGATTTTCAGGCCTTCTGGGCCCACCGGAAGTTGGGAAATAGGCTGTTTCTGGCCTCCGGGGGTGTGGGGAAGGCCATTTTCGTCCTTCCCAGGCTCCAAGAAAGCCTCTAGAGCCTGAGGAGGGTAAAAATGGGCCTATTGAGCCCACTGGGCCATTACATGCCAAAACGGGGGAGTGCAGAGGGGTCATGTGTGCGGGGGTGGGGTGCATTGAATTATGGGTGTGGGCACGCATTTGCGTGACCCCTCCGTGTTCCCCCCGCTTTTGGCACGCGACAGCAAAAAGGTTAGCCATCACTGCCATAGATATTCCCATTTTGCATTTTTCAGTGACGGCTTCGTTTGTTAACTAACTGACCTATACCCCTGTCTTCTCTTGTTGTGTGCTATGCATGTCATTTTCCTCCATTTATCAACAACATTATGACTCAGGGAAGATAGTGAGAGCAATAGCAATCGGAGAGCCCGTGTGGTTATGGGTTAAGCAGGGGTGGTATTCGCTTACTTTCCCTACCGATTTGCAAATGTGAGCACTTTGCTCGCACGCATGGCTTGCACCCATGCGTGTGGCTTGAAAACGTGCCTAAATAGGACGGCACAGGGGCGAGGGGGGGGGGGGCAGGTCGCTACTACTGGTTCGGGCAAACCAAACCGAACCGGCTGAATACCGTCTCTGGAGTTAAGATGTTGCTCTTGAATCAGAGAGACTGAAATTCATGCCCATCATCAGTTGTGGAAACACCTTAGGGGATTTGGGAACCATTCTCTTTCCATTCCCTTTACTCCAGAGTTCCCCGTGTAAACTACCTTGGATTCCTGGAGGAGAGGCAAGAAGTAGCCTCATAAATAAATCAATAAATAAACCAGAGGTAAGTGAACTAGCAAGACCGAACAGCAACGCTGTACAGAACACTCTTGACTGGCAATGTTAGACCATAGTATGCCCTTCCTACAGGCCTTAAATAAAATATGATTCCCTTGATGGTGTACACTCTTAAGTGCTTCTTTTGTATCAGGATTGCATTGATTTTATTCTGGGATAATGACCCTTTTTTTCTCTGACGGTGCTTTAGCCCTTAACCAGAAGTCTCTCATATTTTATTTATGCCCCACGATGAGCCTGTTCTTCCTTTTGTTGCGTTTCTTTATTCCCGATGAACTGTGATGTAATCTGATGCCACCTAGGGACTGAACTGAAATTACTTTTTTTTCTTTCCCCCCTCCTCTCCTCCATTAAAGCACTTAGGAAAGCTGCAGCTTTTGGAATTTTTTTTTTATTTTTTTAGCTGGCTGTTTCATCAGATGAATGGCCTCTAAGTCAGAGTGCTCAGTTCAGAATAGAATGGAAAGAATAGACTGGCAGCTGAGAAGGCAAGGAGGAAACGTTCACCATGGTGAAAAAAAGCCTCTGCCTTCTCCTGACCACTCATGGAGTTGTGTTCAATCCCCCAAAATAAGGTAAAATTTAAAAAAAAAAATCAGGACTATCTGAATATGAATCCCTGGAGATTTATCCAGTAGAAAGTCTGTTTCCAAAGTCTGATTAAATTTATGACTTCCCTTCCATGTTACACTGTGTAGTTCTGTCCTTGAATGCATTAGCAGAGAAAGGAGACTGGCAAAGAAACCAACAACTCTGTGTGTGTGTGAGAGAGAGAGAGAGAGACTTACTGTTCTGCCCCAGCTACGGACCTCAAAGAACGCAGCACACAGTACAGAACAAAGTCTGTACAAACCTTAGTTTACTAAATTAAATCAGTTTTTTTTTCAAACAAAGGCTGTTAATTAACTTTCTTAACAGCCTACAAGAATCCAAAGAATAAATAATCGTAATCTTACTATGATTGGCAGAAAGCCCATAAACAATTTGCAGGAAACTGATAAGAGAACTAAGATCAAGATGCGAAGGAGAGTGAATGAAGTTGTTCTCTGCAAATTGCCTCAGTCGTCGTCCTTCCTTAAATAGGCTAAGGGAGTGGCCAATTAGCCCCAAGCCTTACTCTCGAGGAGACCTCCTCCTGAGGAGCCACTCCTGCCTTTTGGCAGCTCTATGTGCCCGTGCATCAAGAAGAGGCTCCTCCTCTTCTTCCTCTTCACTTATGGGAGCTTCTGGAGGTTCTGAAGGCCCTGGCTGAATCCCCGCCTCTGGCACCACATCTTCTCCAGCCTCCTCATTGTCTGACTTGAGTGCCAGCTGCACAAGCTGCTGGCGCAGCACCACACCAGCCTCCTCGCTGTCGGAATCAGCTACTAGCTGCACAATCCGCTGACGGGCCACAACACTTGCTTGAATAGAATAGAGCTCGAAGGGAGCATGGTGGTCTTCTAATCCAGCCCCCTGCTCAAGCAGGAGAACCAATACCAGCGCTGATGAACCTTTTCGGCACCGAGTGTCGAAATGGGAGCGTGCACGTGCCGCAAACTGGAAGAACAGCTGCCCAGTGCACATGCGTGTGCCAGGAAGATGATCTTCCGGTTTCCAGTGCATGCATGTGCACTGGCCAGCTGGTCTTTGCATTCGCATGTGCGCCAGAAACCAGAAGGCCAGGTGGCCGGTGTGCATGCACGCTCCGGAAACTGGAAAATCATCTTCCCAGCAAACGCATTTGCACCGGGCAGCTGCTCTTTCAAGTTTCCGGCACTCCCGTGCGCATGAAGACTAGCTGGTTGGTGCACTGGAACCAGGAAGAGCAACGGGCAACGGCTCGCATGCCCGGAGAAATGGCTGTCAACTTGCAAAGCATCCCTGGCCTGCTCTCAAGTTGCTCTCCATCCTGACTGCTCTCGACCCTGACAATGGCTCTGTGTGCCACTTCCATCACATGTGCCATAGGTTTGCCATCACGGACCTATACCATCTCAGACAAGTGACTGTCCAGTCTCTTTTCAAATACCTTATGATAAGTAGTACATTTAAAGCCAAAAGAAACAGCATACGGGTAGTCCTCGACTTACAACAGTTCATTTAATGACCGTTCAAAGTTACAGCGGCACTGAGAAAAGGGAGTTTATGACCATTTTTCCCACTTACGACTGTTGCAGCACCCCTATGGTCACATGATCTAAATTTGGACGCTTGGCAACTGACTCTTATTTATGTCCCAGAGTCATGTGATCATCTTTTGTGACCTTCTGACAAGCAAAGTCAATGGGGAAGCCAGATTCACTTAACAACCGTGTTACTAACGTAACACCTGCAGTGATTCACTTAGCAACTGTGGCAAAAAAGGGTCATAAAATGAGTCAAAACTCACTTAACAAATGTCTCGCTTAACCACAGAAATTTTGGGCTCAATTGTGGTCGTAAGGCGAGAAGTACCTGTAATCCATTTACAAGATTTTATAGCAACAGCAATAGCATGTAGACTTGGATACCACTTTCTCTCTAAGTGGTTTACAAAGTCAGCATATTGCTCCCAACAATCTGGGTCCTCATTTTACTGCCCTTGGAAAGATGGAAAGCTGAGTCAAGATTGAACTGCTGGCAGTCGGCAGAATTACCCTGCAATACTGCATTCCAGCCACTCTTGTTCAAATCGTTTTAAAATGCACTGGGTATAAATGCACAGGATGGATCTATTGGCAGCCTCTAGCAATTAAGAGGCAGAAAACCACATCTTTCATGTTTAGTCTCACAACAACCTTGTGTTGCAACAATGGTCTTGTTTATGAGCTTTCCTGTATATTTGTCTGTCTACTGCTAGAAGATGGAACAATGCAATCACTGATCTGTTGAATCCAGCAGTTTTTACAGTGATGGAATTTTTTTACTACTGGTTCTGTGGGTGTGGCTTGGTGGGCATGGCAGGGGAAGGATACTGCAAAATCTCCATTCCCACCCCACTCCAGGGGAAGGATACTGCAAAATCCCCATTCCCACCCCACTTAAAAGGAAAGATACTGCAAAATCTCCATTCCCACCCCACTCCAGGGGAAGGATACTGCAAAATCTCCATTCCCTCCCCACTCCTGGGGGAAGGATACTGCAAAATCTCCATTCCCACCCCACTCTGGGGCCAGCCAGAGGTGGTATTTGCCGGTTCTCCGAACTACTCAAAATTCCCACTACCGGTCCTCCAGAACTTGTCAGAACCTGCTGAATAGCACCCCCTGAGTTTTTACCTTTGGAATCTGGACAATTGTCTTAAGATCCGGTGGATTTATTGCAATGCAGGGATGAGGTTCAATTCTGCTGAATTTCTGTGAACCTACACAGAGAACTAACCTAACTAACTAACTAACTTTTCTTTCTTTGTGTAATTAACACCACGGCCTTCACACCCTCCTAATGACACGTACATCCTAAAAGGTCTGTACGGGGTTCAGTTGATGCATTCGGTACACTATTGTGATATTTTAATAGGTGGCTAGGCAAATAACATATTGAATCAAATGATAACTGTCTAGGTACCTTCTCACCGTATTGGCTTTCACTGAGATATTTAGATATAGTTCTGTTTAATGGCTCTCCTAATAACTCTGCCTCTTTGAAACCCATTTCGTAAATAATGCATCCCTTATTGACAGCACCAGAAATGCAATCAAGAACACGGCTAGAAAACCCAACGGTTCTGCACTATTGACTCTAAACCCCCATCCGCTTTAATTACATTTCTGGTATGTACCAGAACCGAAAATGAGCAGAGAAAGAGAGAGGTGGCTATAAATGGACCTTGTCCTCTCAAGATTGTCTTTTCCAACCTGAACAGATGTTGAGATTATCTGCCCAAAGTCTCCTTCGACAGAAAACTGCCTGGGGACAAACGGAGGGACATGTAACCCCAACATTTGGAGGACAATAGATTGGAAATAGATTGTCTTAAAGCATAGATAAATTCCAAATTGGCAAGTGTTGGTCTTTGAATGAGTAAGTGAAGGTCAGAGCAAAAATGACTTGCTATCTTGGACTTTCTCTACAAAAATCAGTCAGTGTGCGTGTTCTTTGCCAGCACGTTTTGTTGTTCAGAACATGGCTGGTGAGCAATAGCCTATGAACTGGGAGTGTGAAGAATAACAGTAGTGGTGTCAGGTTCCAATGTCATCTCAAATAAATTGCACTCCGAAGCAATTAGTCTTTGCTGAAAGAGCCTTGGATAGTACAGTGGTCTAAAGCACCCTGTTATTAACATCAGCTGCCTGCAATTATTGCAGGTTCGAATCTCACCAAGGCTCAAGGTTGACTCAGCCTTCCATCCTTTCTAAGGTAGGTAAATTGAGGACCCAGTTTGTGGGGGCAATAAGCTGACTTTGTATAAATATACAAAAGTATGAAGGCTATTGCTTAGCGCATTGTAAGCCGCCCTGAGTCTCCGGAGAAGGGCGGCATATAAATCAAATTTTTTTTAAAAAAATCTCATTTATTGAGAACGACAGATCTGGTCCCAACTTCGTCGTAGCCAATACGAACCCTCTGACCCCAAAACCTTCCCCTTCCGTTCCCCCAAACCTCATCTTCTTATTGGCCGTCTTCCAGCTCAATCTTCTCAGCTCCTGCCTCCAAACCCAGGAATTCCCCCCTCCCATCCCATCCCCAAGCGACCCTATCTACAGAGAAAAATAAGTAGGTAAAAGTTCAAGCCTCATCTCCTCCTCTTTATGGCAGCCTTAAAGGGCTGGCAAGTGGCCAAAATTGTGAAAGTGAACTGGTGCAATACAGTGTTACTCAGTCTCAATGCCCCAAAGTTAGTCCAGGAGAAAACTATGGCTGATGGTATCAGAAACCACTGAGAAGTCAAGTAGAGTCAAGATGGATGTCCAGTCAAGTTAATCTTTCGTTGATGTCTAGGAGGAGAAACTCTACTGTTTCCTGTTTTATCCCCCTCGGCTTTTCTGTGAATTATGGTGAGAGATGGGATCCATGGGAAAGAAGAGATTGCATGGCTGTGATCTGACCCAAGGCCACAGTCATCTTCTCATTTTAAGTGGCAACTAAGGCTTCAGATGGACCATGCAGCTTTCCACCAGGAACAACCTTTAGCTCCTTCTGGAACGCTTCTGGGTCCATCAGATGCCGGAGTTGGACCAATCTAACAGCTTCCACCTTCCTGAATGGGAGAGAAGCACCAGAGAATCTCATCGTCACCTGGGAGCTATGTGACAATGGCAGGGGTTCACAAAGAACTCCCCCAATTCCAGATCATGTTGCAATTGCCCTAAGGCCGTGATGGCGAACCTATGGCACGGGTGCCACAGGTGGCACACGGCGCCATATCGGTGGGCACGTGAGCTCAGCTCCGACACGCATGCGTGCGCCAGCCAGCTGATTTTCAGGCCTTCTGGGCCCACCAGAAGTCAGGAAACACACTGTTTCCGGCCTCTGGAGGGCCTTGGGGGGAGGCTGTTTTTGCCCTCCCCAGGCTCCTAGAAAGGCTCTGGAGTCTGTGGAGAGCAAAAAACAGGTCTGCTGGGCCCACCGTGCCATCACGTGCCAAAAACGGGGGGAGCACGGGGGTGGGGGCGCATAGAATTATGGATGTGGGCACGCGTGCGTGTGACCCCACCATGCTCCCCCCACTTTTGGCACGCGATGGCAAAAAGGTTAGCCATCACTGCCCTAAGGAGAAAACCCAATCACCTGTGAAAACATTGCCTTATGCTGGGCTCTGGATAACTTGAGATAGCCCCATGACTGTCTTGGTGGCCATGAACACCCAAGCCACTTCAATCTACCTCCAAGAGAAGGTACAGTAGTGGCCAAAATTGTGGAAATCTTTTGGGGAAAAGTGTAGATGGTATTTCTAAAACCTAAGCTCAAATTATCATTTCACTGGCTTCTCAAATAATATTGTAATGGAATATATGTTTGAGCAGCAACTATTCAGCAATTGACAGAAACTATTCTGTCTTTCTTCAGGAAAGATGGAAAAGGGACTGTAAATTGGTATAATTGATATAGTTGGAGCCTGTGTCAAAATCTCCACTCAGCCATAAAGTAAACTACTCATATACAGTAGTGGCCAAAATTGTGGAAACCTTTTGGGAAAAGTGTATTTTTGAGGTTTGATGGCTAATAACACCACTTTTTTTTTTTTTTTGAGTTTCAAGATAATCATATTCCACCGCTGGAATGGCCTGGGAATAGCCCAGACCTTAACCCAATTGAAAATCTACGGAGCCAACTAAAGAAACTTGTCAGTCAGATACAGTTAATAGAAGCAATCATTCAATCTTGGTTTCACATTATAACAGCCGCAAAACTAAAAGACTTAGTTCACTCCATGGGAAGACGTTGTAAGGCCGTAATTCATGCTAAAGGTTACCCAACTAAGTATTAACTGACATGGTGATCATTTTTGTATATCTCACTTTTTCTACGTTTCACTTTTCTTCTCTATACTGTAACTGCTATTCTAATAGCAAATCCTTCATAAAAGTTACTGCAATACATTCTTGATTAAATTATCTTTCCATTGATATATAATTGTGTGGTACTACTCCAAAAAAAAAAAAGTGGTGTTATTAGCTAGTTTTAGAAAATACACTTTCCCCAAAAGGTTTCCACAATTTTGGCCACTACTGTAATTAATCTATGGATTAAATAGGAGAAGTTATATAAAACAGCTGGGTCAACAATCAGTATATCACTTTTTTCCAGCAAATAGGAGGAAAACGTGTTTGATGTGCCTTGAGTTATTTGTAAAAATAATAAAGGAAAGATACAAATTGATTTTAAAAAGGGGTAGAAGGGCAGGTAAAGCAGTAATGAATCCCAAAATCTTGCCGTTGGACTTCAGCTGTTCTGCCCCCTTATTTGTATTCCTTTTATTAATATTAAAAATGGTTGTCTAGATTCCTTTGTTAGCAACTCTGCCTGAATTTATGGCAAGAAGATTTGACTGCATGGATATTTAGACAAGGAATCTGAACCCAATAAAGAAGGTCCAATAGAAATTTGTTTTTATGCCTGTTGCATTTTCTGAAATGAATCTCCTGAGGATATGTTCAAAGAAAACATGGTTTCTGTATTGATTTAGAAAATTCTATTAGCAAAAAAACCCTAAAAGGGATTGCAAAAGAGTAATAAAATAGGATAAAGTACCAAAAACAAATTCAGTTTTGCAAATATATATATATATATATATATATATATATATATATATATATATATATATATCAACAAATATATAACCAATAATGAGCTTATTTTCCCAGAGAAAATCTATCTATGGATTGATACTGTCTTACAATCAGTCATCAATCAATTGCTTTTATTTGGCAATAGAACCAAAGAGAAACCTGTTAACAAATGAGCCTCAAACATCACGTAAAAAATTGAGAATCCTTAAAATAATGTAAAATGATACCTTACTTCCTGTCCCTCCAACTTTTAATTATTCTGTACAATCATACTTAGCATCTTTGTTCCCACAATTATGTTGGCTCCCCCTAACCAGTTTTTCTAGTTTTCCAGTTTTCCCCCTAACCAGTCTAACTCTAGTGATAACTTTGTTGGAAGGGATTGTCATCAAAAAAACTTTGAGCAAAAAAATATATATATTTGAAGGTTGAGTATAGATATCAGTCTCTCTTAAGGAGCCTTTGGAATCAACATTTATATTGGCCTTTTAGAGATTATGTGTATGTTCAATTGTTATTGAAGGATAGGAATTGCTATTTGTTGTGATATAATGTGTCTCCCACACACATGTGAGCTGTATTCATTACCAGTCCAATAATATTTCCCCTCTCTACAAGAACAATAGCTTTGTGGAGTCCTTGGTGCTCTCTGAACTTGGTTGTTTGCCTTGCCTGCAGATGTTTCATTCAAAGTAACACCATCAGTGTGATTGAGTGTGGGCTTTTCTCCCCGTTTATACACAGTAACTTGCCCTGCCTGTGTTGGCAATCCTGTGGTTTTCTCCTTAGTACCGTGATGGCGAACCTATGGCACGGGTGCCACAGGTGGCACGCGGAGCCATATTGGTGGGCACGCGAGTATTGCCCTAGCTCAGCTCCAGTGCACATGTGTGCACTGGCCAACTGATTTTCAGGCTGTCCAGTCCCACTAGGAAGGCCTCCGGGGGGATGGGGAAGGCTGTTTTTGCCTTCCCCAGGCTCCTAGAAAGCTTCTGGAGCCTGGGGAGGGGGAAAAATGGGCCTACCGGGGGGGTCACATGCACATACGCGGGAGGGCGGGGCATATTGAATTATGGATGTGGGCACATGCACCCATGACCCCCCATGCGACCCCCGCTTTTGGCACGCGATGTCAAAAAGGTTAGCCATCACTGCCTTAGTAGCTTCTTAACTAGCATATTGTTTTCTGCTTGAATGTTTGTGTGGTGTTAATCCCTGCTTATCTGAATGATGGTTGTTGGAGAAAATGTGTTCTGATCTTTTCCTTTCCTTTTTTAAATTGTCTCTTTTGAATAGCATAAATGTGGCTTATCTCTATGTATCTAACGATGATTTGTCTGAATGCCAAGCTTCCCTAGCATTTTTGGGATTTAGCTTTGTCTAGGATGCTCACGGTTTCCCAATTGAAACTACGGTTGAGTTTGTCCATGTTTTGTGTGATTAAGAAGTTTTCATCATGTCTTCTGACTGCTAATTGGGTTAGTCATTAGTCTCCTGCCTGTTCGCCCTACATAGTGACTCTTGTGGTCCTTACATTGTGTGTGTTGTAGATGACTCCTGTTTTCTTCTTGGGTTACTAGGTTGTTGTTGTTTTTTGGTTTACCTAAAATATTTTGGAGGGTTTTCATTGGTTTCTGGGCAGCAATGATGCCATGTGATTGTAACAGTCTGTTGGTTGTTTCTGAGCTGTTTTTGATGTATGGCAGTATTATCTTTTTCATGGTTTGTATTGGCTGAGCTGGAGTGGGTTGAGAGGTCAAGCATTTTTCATTTATGGATATCCATTTCATTGAAAGATGTTGTATAGAGCCTTGGTGGCGCAGCCTTGATGGCGCAGCAGACTAAAGTGCTGTTAAATAACACCAGCTGCCTGCAGTTACTGCAAGTTCGAATCTCAGCAGGCTCAAGGTTGACTCAGCCTTCCATCCTTTCGAGGTAGGTAAAATGAGGACCCGGATTGTGGGGGCAATAAGCTGACTTTGTATAAAAAAGAACACCGCTTAGGGGGGGCCGAAAGCCCTACTAAGCAGGTATATACAAAAGTATGAAGGCTATTGCTTAATGCATTGTAAGGCGCCTTGAGTCTCCCGAGAAGGGCGGCATATAAATCGAACCAATAAATAAATAAATAAATAAATATAGGTGGTCTGTTTCCTTTTTGTGGTGTTCTGGGTGGTTGTAGCCAGTCTGTTCTCCTCTATACACCACAATTCAGCCCTGAGCTATATATATATATTCTCTTCTCTTCAATAGCTTTGGTTCAGTGGTAGGTTTCAAATTTTTTTACTACCGGTTCTGTGGGCGTGGCTTGATGGGCGTGGCATGGCATGGCATGGCATGGCATGGCATAGCTTGGTGGGTGTGACAGGGGAAGAATACTGTAAAATCTCCATTCCCACCCCACTCCAGGGGAAGGTTACTGCGAAATCCCCATTTCCTCCCGATCAGCTGGGACTTGGGAGGCAGAGAATAGGTGGGGGTGGGGCCAGTCAGAATTTTTACTACCGGTTCTCCAAACTACTCAGAATTTCTGCTACCGGTTCTCCACAGCTGGTCAGAACCTGCTGAAACCCACCTCTGCTTTGGTTGGTCAAGATTCTCCACAAAGAAAGCTCTAAACCGCCATACATGTAGTTCCTTTCAGACTCATAGTGAGTAAATTAATCCATGCATTCTTAAGAGACCTTTTGTATGATTTACATCCATAAGAACTGAACACCTAAGTCTAACTAAGTTGCATAACTCTTCTTAACACTTCTGAGAAAAGGGAAAACAGAAGCATAACAATGATTTCATGTATTGCTTTGTAGAACCCATCACTGCATTTGTTTTTAGCAATAACTGCCCAAAAAAAAGGCATGAATCTAGGGAATGCTTTTCCATATTGGAGAGTGACCATGCACCAATGGGAATAAGGGAATCGTTCCATTAGATAGCTTTGTGCATAGGCAAGAAGGTTTAATTGATGTAATTATGTTTGGAGTTAGCCCACTCATGGTACAAACTCATGCTGTTCCACAGTAGAAACGGATTGTTTAGAAGTACAGAAATTCGTAGTGTTGCTGGAATAGTGTCATAACCTATTAAGTGATTATTAAATCATCACTTCAGCAGCAGTTCCTAACAGTGGTGGGTTTCAAATTTTTTTTTACTACTGGTTCTGTGGGTGTGGCTTGGTGGGCATGGCTTGGCATGGCTTGGTGGGCGTGGCAGGGGAAGGTTACTGCAAAAACCCCATTTCTTCCCAATCAGCTGGGACTTGGGAGGCAGAGAATAGATGGGGGCAAGGCCAGTCAAAATTTTTACCACTGGTTCTCCGAACTACTCAAAATGTCCGGTACTGGTCAGAACCTGCTGAAACCCACCTCTGGTTCCTAATCTGGATTTGAATACTATTGATCCATGATCTCTGTATCAGTATCTAAATAAAAATCATTTTTAAAACGGAGGGGGGGTAGGACAATTCTTAGAAAATCATATTAAAGTTTGTTTATCTATCATATTTATTTATATATGTGTGTATGTGTGTGTGTTTTCGTAGATTTTCACGGGTAGAGGTATGCAAGTTTTGGTGTATTCGGGTCTTTTCCCATGTAAGATTGAGAGTATCTTGGTGACGTTTCGACGAGGTCCCACTCGTATCTTCAGGCTGGTGTCTTCGGCTTCGTGCTTGTATGAGGAAAGCGTGATCGGAGCTGCCGTCTCTCTATAAATACTGGTGGGGAGGTGTGGGGTGCTGGCTTTGTTGCTGTGAGCGGTTGCCTGTGTTGCTACATCTTGATTAGTTGATGGAGTTGATGTTTGCAGATTAGTCAGCTGTTTCATAACATCCTGTGTGGGTGAGGTCCTTGATGTGTGCCCATTAGTCTTTTGTGTTTTAACGACCTGGGTAATGGGCTGTGTGTTAACATCCTGAGTTCTAGTGTTGTGATATCCTGAGTTTTTTGATGTAATGTCCTGAGCAGATGGCTGTGATGCCACATCCCGGGCTTTGGTTTGGCTCCGAGTTTGAGGTCTTGCCATGTGTTCATGGCATGTGTCAGTTTGCTTTGTGTGGGGATCGGAGGGGGGTGCAGCAGCTGGTGATGCCGCCGTGGTCTGGCTTCTGGATGGTGGTTGTATTTCCTCTATGGGATGGGATTGGGTTTGAATCTGGTGAGGATGACACCACCACCAATCATCCTCATGGGACTGGCCTATGTTCCTCCCCAGCCTCCTCATTGTCCGACTCTGCTGCCAGCTCCACAGGCTGCTCACGGACCACAACTGTTACTTAAGAATATTGCTAGCCAGCAGCAGTCCTCAAGCCCCAATTTCAAGGGGTAGCAAATTACTTTTTTTAAATTTTTATGTGAAAAAGAAAGAAAATATTCAGCCTCTTCATATTGACCCCTTTAGTATTTCTTATTATTCTTTCTTACAACACTCAATTGACTCTTGTAATGGATAGTTGGTTGAGTCCCAGTTTGCTGGAAAGAAGTGGGCTCTATACATCATCTGAGAACTAATCTAAGCACACTTAATGGTGTCACTAATGTTAAGCAGGCATGTCTGGCATGAGAAATTGTGCAGGCATCTCAACGTATAAAGTTACCTGAGCTCCTGTAATGGCCACACGGGGACTTGAACCTGAGAATAAATCAAAAAATATTATGCGAACTGAGTCTCTAATTTGTGAGGTGTATGTGTGCACATACATGTATATGTGGTTGACGGATCGAGAGATAAATAAATAAAACACACCGTCTTGAGAATACAGAATAAGCATTGCACATAGCAGTGAAACGCAGCCAAACTCCTAGCTTAAGTGCAGATCAGAGGTTTAACACGGTGGAGTGAGGTCCTCCTGATGCAAATCATATATTGAGTGTCCTTCTTGTGGAGTCAGCTTTTGCAAAAGCACATTCTTCAACTTGCACTCCTGATTTCCAATTCCTGTTTGTTTGTTTTTTTCCCCTTAATATCCTCCAATTTTCTATCCTTTTCCTTCAAGCCACCGAAGAAATCTCAGAAGGGCCCCAAGCCTTTGTTTAGTTAAATCAAATGTTTGTGTTACTGATTTATCTTTCGAGAGGCTGTTACTCCCCTTCTTTTGCGTTTTGAAAACCGGTTCTGAAGGAGGGAATGGCTTTGTGAGCTATTCTAGAGTCAGCTAAACGGCCCTGAGCACTCTTGAGAGGCAGTGCTACAATTTTCACAAGGGGCCAATCCATCCGTTTTGTGGGGAAATATGTTTTCTACGAAGCAAAAGGCAAGTTTGGTTACTTTCCTGAGTTGGAGTTCAAGGAGAAAGCCACATAAATAATGCAATGATGGTGAATGTACTTCTGTAACAGATTTGCTGTGATGCATTGTGCATCGTTGACTAGCAGGGAAGAGGACAATTCCAGATGAGAGCCATACTTCTAGGCTGAAGTATGCATGTTCATAAAGGCACACTCATATGATCCCAGGGAGATACGTAGTGATGGCTAACCTTTGCATAATGCAATGCGTGTGCAACCCCCCCTCGCATGCCCTACCCCCGCATGAATGCAGAACCCCCATGTGTAACCCGCCCCCACGCATGCGTGCATGACACCCCCCACACAACTCACCCCCATGCATGCATATGTGTCCCCCGCGCCTGCTCTGGCACCAAGAGAAGTGTGCAAAGCTACATAATTGAAGCAACAAGAGAAGAGTTGAAGTAGCATGTCCTGAGGGTCAGTCCTGAAAAATGAGTTTTGAGTACTTCTTGTAGCCAGAGCGTATGTATGTGTGTATGCGTGTATACAGTATACCAATAGCTATAGCACTTAGACTTATATAACACTTCACAGTGTTTTACAGCCCTCTCTAAATGGTTTACAGAGTCAGCATATTGCCCCCAACAATTTGGGTCCTCATTTTACCCACCTCGGAAGGATGGAAGGCTGAGTCAACCTTGAGCCTGCTGGGATTCGATCTGCCCAATTGCAGGCAGCTGGCAGTCAGCAGAAGTAGCCTGCAGTACTGCATTCTAACCACTGCGCCACCGCGACTCTTATGGACAGACATATAAACAGCCCTCTCTAAACGGTTTATAGAGTCAGCATATTGCCCTCAATAATCTGGCTCCTCATTTTACCATGGTTCCCTGAAAATAAGACCCTGTCTTATATTTTTTTGAACCCTGAAATAAGCACTTGGCCTTATTTTCGGGGAGGTCTTATTATTTTGGGGCGCCTGGAGCAAGATGGATCACCTCTTGGCGTCTTATCTGATTTCCAGCTCTATCTCCCCAATTCTAACCAGAGGAAATGGCAGGGACCAACTGCAAATGAGGTTAAATATTTTCGGGGAAGGCTTTTTTGGGGGGTGGGGCTTATTTTACTGCATGCACTCAAAAGCCCAATTGGGCTTATTATCAGTGGATGTCTTATTTTCGGGGAAACAGGGTACCCACCTCAGAAGGATGGAAGGCTAAGTCAACCTTAAGCCAGTCAGGATCGAACTGCTGGCAGTCGGCAGATACTGCATTCTAACCACGGTGCCACCACGGCGGCGCCACCACAAGAGCCTGAGTGGCGTAGGAGGCTAATGCCTCCTACTAAGGCAGCATTTAACATCCAGCTGTCTGCAATTACTGCGAGTTCAATTCTCACCAGGCTCAAGGTCGACTCAGCCTTCCATCCTTTCTAAGGTGGATAAAATGAGGACCCGGTTGTGGGGGCAATAAGCTGACTTTGTATAAAAATATACAAAAGTATGAAGGCTATTGCTTAATGCATTGTAAGCCGCCCTGAGTCTCCGGAGAAGGGCGGCATATAAATCATTTTTTTTAAAAAAAAAGTATAAATGTGAGATGTCAACTAAAATTAAACATAGCTTCGTTCTAAAATAATACAACCTTTGTTATCTTGGGCAGAATAATATCCCTGGGGGAAAAAAAAGACACCGACATCATTCAGAACAAAGGTGGTTTACACTACAGCAGCGTAACAGAAACGGCCCATTTCCAGGGTAGCCTGCAAAAGTCTAGGAAATGCTGCTGATTTTTCTCAGCTGAACACCCATCAGCTGGCTCTGCAGATCAAGAGAGACAATGTGATGCCATGTTTAAGTTGGCCTGCAGTTGAGATACCCATAGTCAAGTCCTTCCTTAGCCATAGAAGCTCACTTGTTCAAACTGTGCCAGTTACTCTCTCAGCCCCACTTATTTCCAAGGGATTGTAATTCAAACAGCAAACTTTATGAATTGCTGAAAGGGAAGGAGATGTGACTTCTTACCTGCCCTTGAATCTTGCCTTAGTAGTGCTATTCTCTGCTGCTAACCCAAAGATCACCTAATGGATACACAGGCCATACTACAGATTCTGCTGCTTCCACGGGGAGACATCAATCTTGATCAGGAATCATCACATGGGGTCAGGCACCAGGCAGGAATGGGTGACAATACCTGGGGTTTCAGATTGCTGCTTGTTCTGTAGGGGACACAATCCATTCCTAATTAGATAACACCCCACTCCACTGTCCCTGCGAACTTTGCTCCCTTCCTCCCCCCTCTTGATCAATTTTATTTCCAATGAATTTACGGTATCTATTTATTGTTTTAATGTTACATATTGCATTTTGATTGAATGAATGTAAGCTACCTAGAGTTGCCTGTGGTGAGATGGGAGGCATATAAGTGGAATGAACAGAACAAAACACAAAACACAAAACACAAAACACAAAACAAAAAACAAAAAACAAAACAAAACAATTTTTTTTTTTAATGACCCTGCAATCCCTTGCATTGGGGTGCAATCAGGGTGACTAAATGGAGCTGAGCATTTACTGGCCGGATGCCCTTCCTGACACCTACACAGAGCTCACAGTATTTATTTTCCCTTTGCACCCAGAAAGAGAAATATGTGCTCCTATCTTGGCTCGAACTCGCAGCCTCCTGATTGTGAGGTGAGAGCTTCACTCTAGACCACCACACCGCAAATACATACATACATACATACATACATACATACATACATACATACCAGGGTTGAAATCTACTTACCTTCCTTACCGGTTTGGAAGTGCATTACTCACGCACATGCATGTGTTAAAACCAGGAAGTAATGACACCCGGGTGGCGATCGCTACTGGATCACCAAACCACAAGGAAAAATTGCTACCGGATCAGGCAATCCGGTCCGATCTGGGAGCATTTCACCCCTGATACATACATACATATTGTTAAACATATGTTTAACATTGTGGCTGTTCATATTTTCTGCACTCAGGAAGTAGAATTATTTTCTTAACCCAAACATCCTCTAGAATAGACAGTTAATAGCCTAGCTGGAGCAATGGATCTGAATCAATAGCAATAGCACTTAGACTTAATATACCGGTCCATAGTGCTTCACAGGGTCCATAATTTTTGTGACAGTTGCTGTTATTTTGGAGCATTGCCGTATCCAGAATTTTATGGGGAGAGGAAATAGCAGCCTAACTGGAGGAAAAAGAGAGCTGATGGGTCCCAGGGCAGCACCCAAATCATGCTTACCACCATTGGTTACAGTAATATGCTGGCTAGGGAATTCTGGAAGTTACGGGCCATACATCTTAAAGCTGCTGAAGTTCAGAAACACTGGGGTACAGTGTGTTCAATCACATCTCTATGCTTGTCCCAACTGGGAAGTATTTTAGATTCTGCTGTTTTCCTATAAATTCAAGCCTGTGATTAGTATGATCCAGATTTAAAGGGAAAATATGAATGCTTTGGACGAGGTTCTTCTTCTTCTTCTTCTTCTTCTTCTTCTTCTTCTTCTTCTTCTTCTTCTTCTTCTTCTTCTTCTTCTTCTTCTTCTCCTTCTCCTTCTCCTCCTCCTCCTCCTCCTCCTCCTTCTTCTCTTCCTTCTCTCTTCTTCTTCTTCTTCTTATTTTTTCCACCTCCTCTTCCTTCTCTCTTCTTTTTCTTCCACCTCCT
>WNWU01000007.1:37195338-37218224 GCA_012654045.1 Ptyas mucosa | reverse complement strand
AATAAATAAATAAATAAATAAATAAATAAATAAATAAATAAATAAATCACTCAGGTTCTAAGCAGTCCTGCAAGAAACGATTGGATGAAATGACCTCCAAGCTTCCTTCCAGTTCTAGGATTCTAGGAAAGTCTCTAGTTTCCCAGATTCCACCCTAGGAAAAAAAAATAAAAGCAATGAGAAGACTTTTCTCCTAACGTTTTCTCTGGGATTTAATTGTAGACAGAGGGGAGTTGGAGAGTTTCTTACATCGTAAGAGACAAGATATTCGCTTATAAACCCTACTTGTTGCTAAATTCTAGGCTGCATAAACAGAGGGATAGATCACGTGAAGGGTTAATACCACTTCATAATGGCTTGGTAAGGCCACACTTGGAATCCTGCATCCAGTTTTGGTCGCCATGATGTAAAAAAAAAATGTTGAGACTCTAGAAAGAGTGCAGAGAAAAGCAACAAAGAGGATTGGGGGACTGGAGGCTAAAACATATGAAGAACGGTTGTAGGAACTGGGTATGTCTAGTTTAATGAAAAGAAGGACTAGGGGAGACATGATAGCAGTGTTCCAACATCTCAGGGGCTGCCACAAAGAAGAGGGAGTCAAGCTATTCTCCAAAGCACCTGAGGGTAGAACAAGAAGCAATGGGTGGAAACTAATCAAGGAGAGAAGCAACTTAGAACCAAGGAGAAATTTCCTGGCAGTTAGAACAATGAATTAGTGGAACAACTTGCCTCCAGAAATTGTGAATGCTCCAACACTGGAAGTTTTTAAGAAGATGTTGGATAACCATTTGTCTGAAGTGGTGTAGGGTTTCCTGCCTAAGCAAGGGGTTGGACTAGAAGACCTCTAAGGTCCCTTCAAACTCTGTTATTCTAATTCTGCTGATTGATTGAAGGATGGCCTCATTCTGGTTTCAGGTTCCATCTCTCTGTGCTCAGTCCTTCTGCTAGGTCAGCAGAGCTATGGAGGCCTAGTGTTTTGATTGCTGCTGCTTAATGCTAAGTCATTCTATAATAAGACTATATATATTCAAGAAGCTAAGGCAGGGGCAGGGGCGTGTCATCCAGGAGTCTCTTACCATTTTAAGGGGCACTGGTCCAAAAGTTACCCAGTGTAAGGCCTTGTTCCTTAACTTTAGTTCAGTGGGGATTATTGCTATTGTATTAGGTTCCCTTAAGCCATCTGTGGGCTGGCAGTGGAATTTCAGTCTACAGTAGTGGCCAAAATTATGGAATCCTTTTGGGAAAAGTGTATTTTCTAAAACTAGCTTATAACATCACCTTTTTTTTAGTAGCACCATAAAATTATATATCAGTGGAAAGATAATTTAATCAAGAATGTAATGCAATAACTTTTATGAAGGATTTGGTATTAGAATAGCAGTTACAGTAGAAAGAAGAAAAGTGAAACACGGAGAAAAAACGAGATATACAAAAATTATCACAGTGTCAGTTAATACTTAGCTGGGTAACGTTTAGCATGAATGACGACCTTACGACGTCTTCCCATGGAGTGAACCAAGTCTTTTAGTTCTGCAGCTGTTATCATGTGAAACCAAGATTGAATGATTGCTTCTATTAACTGGGTTTTATTGCTGGGTTGCTTCTGACTAAGAAGTTTCTTTAGTCGGCTCCATAGATTTTCAATTGGGTTAAGGCTTGGGCTATTCCCAGGCCATTCCAGCAGTGGAATATGATTATCGTGAAACTCCAAAAAAAAAAAAGTGATGTTATTAGCCATCAAACCTCAAAAATACACTTTTCCCAAAAGGTTTCCACAATTTTGGTCACTACCGTACCTTCTCTTGGAGGTAGATTGAAGTGGCTTGAGTGTTCATGGCCACCAAGACAGTCATGGGGCTATCTCAAGTTATCCAGAGCCCGGCATAAGACAATGTTTTCACAGGCGATTGGATTTTCTCCTTAGGGCAGTTGCAACATGATCTGGAATTGGGGGAGTTCTTTGTGAACCCCTGCCATTGTCACATAGCTCCCAGGTGACTGTTGTGGCTCCGACCCCCGAGCCCATCGTATCGGAGGAAGAAGATTCCGAACATGAAGGAGAGGAGCCAGCCAGGCCTCCCTCTCCCGGCCCCTCCTCTCTGGCAATTCCTCAGGTGTCGGCCGAAGGAGAGGAGATTGGCCAGGAGCCAGGTGTCTCCGATCTGTCGGAGAGTGATGAGGGAGACAAGTTGTGGCTGGATCCACGCCAGCGGCGGTGTGCTAAATGGTCACAGCAGATGAGGAGGCGTGCCAGAGATTGAGCTGAGTCACTGGACCACACCCCACAGGCTATATAAGGGAGGGTGATGGCCATTCCAGCTCTGTGACAGACAAAGCAAAAACTCTGGCGAGTCACTTGCACTTTTGGACGAACAATGCCTAATCTGTTGTGGGTTTCTGTTACTGGACTACTTCAAACTGTCTGTATTTTGGTGTTATCTGGTGGAGGAACAACCCCTCCTTCTTGGAGTAAAAGCTCTTGGCAGGCAGCTGCTGCGTTGCTGCCAAGTTTTAATAACAAACCTTTGACTGTTTTGAAACAATTATTTAACTCTTTGGGGTGGGTGTTTGTGCTTGTGGGAGACGGGGACAGAACAGTGACTATGAGATTCTCTGGTGCTTCCCTCCCATTCAGGAAGGTGGAAGCTGTTAGATTGGTCCAACTCTGGCATCTGATGGACCCAGAAGGATTCCAGAGGGAGCTAAAGGTTGTTCCTGGTTGCCACTTAAAATGAGAGGATGACTGTGGCCTTGGGTTAGATCATGCAATCTCTTCTTTCCCATGGATCCCATCTCTCACCATAATTTACAGAAGAGCTAAGGGGGATAAAACAGGAAACAGTAGCGTTTCTCCTAGACATCAACGAAAGATTAACTTGACTTGACATCCATCTTGACTCTACTTGACTTCTCAGTGGTTTTTGATACCATCAACCATAGTATTCTCCTGGACTAACTTTGGGGCTTTGGGATTAAGTAACACGGTATTGCACCAGTTCACTTTCTCCAAGGCCAGTTCCAATTAGTGTAATTGGTGTAATTGGAAGCAAGAAGTGCAGCTCTTGGCACCTATTATGTGGAGAGCCAGAGGCTCAATACTCTCTCTTCTACTATTAAATAACTACATGAAGCTGCTGAATGAGATCATCTATCATCATAGAGAGAAGTAAGCTGTAGATCTTCACACCAGATCAGCTAAGTGATGTGGCTGATGTCTTTTCTCAGTGTCTGGAAGCTGGTGGGGATCTGGATCGGGAAAAACAAGCTTTGATTGAACCCCAGAAAGATTGAACAGCTTTGACTGGGATTTTATATATTTGGGGTTTCTGTACTCTGGAGGGTCTCCGGAACCCAGGGGAGGTCATTTTTGCCCTCCCGGAGGCTTAAGGAAAGCCTCCGGAGCCTGGGAAGGGAGAAAAATGAGCCTACCGGAAGTACCGGACATCTGGAAACGGGCCCATTTCTGGCTTCTGGTGGGCCTCTGGAGCCCAGAGGAGGCCATTTTCACCCTCACGGAGGCTCAAGAAAAGCCTCTGGAGCCTGGGGAGGGCGAAAAATGGACCTCCTGGAAGTCTGGAAACGGGCCCATTTCCAGCCTCTGGAGGGCCTTCGGAGCCTGCGGGAGGCCATTTTCACCCTCACGGAGGCTTGAGGAAAGCCTCGGGAGCCTAGGGTGGGTGAAAACACCCCTCCATTGTGGTGCAGGAAGCCGATTAGGCCACACCCCCATGTCCATGCCCACCCAGTAACCGGGAAGAGAACCGGTTGCTAAAATTTTTCCATCCCACCAATGGCCCCAATCCTACTGCCCTTCCAGAAGGTTCTCAAAACTTAAGAATGCCATCAGTCTTGAGAAACCAAGAAATTGTGGGGTCTGTTCCATGACGGTACTGTCTTTAAGTTTAGACTGCAAACCCTTGTTAAATAATTCGTTAATTTTTAAAAAATAACTCTCAGGAGTCTTCTCCATCTTCAAAAGTGTCAATACTCACCCTATCTTGCTTCTTCAAACTCCAGTTTTTGCTTCCAAAGAGTGTCAGAGGGAATACCGTGGAGTCCATAATTCTGGCCTTTGTGGGTATAGACACATCATAGTATTTGAACAGTGGTGGGATGCTGTCGGTTTAACAACCGGTTTGGTGATCGCACGCTTTGCGCACGCACACGCACTTTGCGCGCATGCACAGTTTTACAAATACTAACCTTCTGGGTTACCACTTGGGAGTAACACAGCTGAGGTGTAGCAATCCGCTCTGTCTCGCCAATCAGCTGAGAAGATAAAGGTAAGTAAAGCGCAGGGGTGGGTGGACGGGCCGACCTGATTGTCGGAGCGAACCGGTTCGCTCCCAGCTGATCGTCGGAGCTACCGAACCGGTAGAATCCCACCCCTGCATTTGAATATCTTTTCCAAAGTGGCTGCCTTACCAAGTGTTTGTCTCATTGTTGATGGTTGATTTTAAAAGACAGACGCTATCCACCACTTTGAAATCTTCATTGCCAATTCTAAGGCTATTTTTGCCACATGTTGACATTAGTTTGGTCTTATTTATATTTACTCTTGGTCCCGTTTTTTTCATTGTGCCCTTTGATTTTTAAATCAATCTGATTTTGCAGATCCTCTGAATTTTACGCTGTCGGGGTAGTCATCAGCATTATTCAGGTTATTGATATTTCTTCCTCCAGTTTTAAAACCACGGTCATTTTTTCCCCATTCCTGTTTTCCTTAATATGTTGCTTGAATAAATAAGCGGAGTCCTTTTGTTAGCAACATAAAATGTGAGTTTGTGGAAGACCCATGTTCCTGAATATTCGGTATTAAAACATGGGAAAAACCAGCATCTTACACTATATCACCAAGAGCCTTGGTGGCACAGTGGACTAAACTGCTGCTGTTAAAGTAGTACTTAGCTGCCAGCTGCCTGCAATTACTACGAGTTCAATTCTCACCAGGCTCAAGGTTGACTCACCCTTCCATCCTTTCAAGGTAGGTAAAATGAGGACCCGGATTGTGGGGGCAATAAGCTGACTTTGTATAAAAAAGAACACCGCTTAGGGGGGGCCAAAAAGCCCTACTAAGCAGGGATATACAAAAGTATGAAGGCTATTGCTTAACGCCTTGTAAGCCGCCCTGAGTCTCCGGAGAAGGGCGGCATATAAATCGAACTAATAAATAAATAAATAAATAAATAAATATCCAGGCAGGGCCATGTAGCTGCAGATAATCCAGCCTTCTCTTTTGCTCTATGGATGCATCATATTTTGTGGAGATTGTGCATTGTTTTGCATGTGTGAGGTTGCAGATTCAGTGTCAGATATTCCTAAAAAAAGATATTCTAAATAGAAAGTGGAGGCAAAGATCCTTCTTAGCCACAGGCCCTGGAAAGCTGCCATCATTCAGAGTTGCCAAGATGGCAAAATAATCTGCCTAGACAAAAGGCAGTTTCCGATATTATTTTAAATGCTCTTTTGTTTTCCTCATCTCATTCCGCTTTTAAATTTCCATATATTTAAGCCTAGCCTTGCAACATTTCACTTACTAAGCAGAATTAAGTCATCTACAGCAGAGATGGGTTTCAGCAGGTTCTGACCAGTTCTGGAGAACCAGTAGTGGAAATTTTGAGTAGTTCAGAGAACCAGTAGTAAAAATTCTGACTGACCCCATCCCCATCTATTCTTTGCCTTCCAAGTCCCAGCTGATAAGGGAGGAAATGGGGATTTTGCAGTAACCTTCCCCGGAGTGGGGTGGGAATGGAGATTTTACAGTATCCTTCTCCTGCTCCACCCACCAAGCCACACCCACCAAGCCAAGCCACGCCCACCAAGCCACATCCACAGAACCGGTAGTAAATTTTTTTTAATCCCACCACTGATCTACGGTTGCCTTTTGGTTGCTTGCCAGCTCTGCCTTCCTATCGTTTTTGAAATTCTGCATAGGGATAGAAAAAAAAAAACTGTATCAACCTTGTCCTGGATCACTAGACATGACTAGCTGGAGAGCAGTGATGGGTTTCAAATTGTGCTGGCCTTTGATTAAAAAAAAAAATCTGGCTTGAAATGAAAGGAGCAAGAGAAGAAGGAGGAAAAAAACCTGAAAGAAAAATTCTGCTTTGCATGTGCATTTCAAGACTTGCATCCATCATCCCATCTCGCTGGAATGAAAAGCATGTTTTCTGAACTGTTGAGGGGGAAAAAATGCATCTGTGCCCTTTGGTAAAACCCTAATATTTGGGGTGACCTTCTGGCAAGCCTAGTGCAAAGGCAATTGCTCACAGAGCAGGAGCTCTGCAAATTATTAACTGGTTTATTAAACTGTGATGTTAACTTGTACCAGGGAGGGGGTAGAGGGAAAAGAAACCCTCTGAAAAATAATTGTTTGTGGAGGGTGAGGACAAAGAAGATACCAAAAACAGGCTTAACAGCATTGGCAAGAATTCCAGTTCGCTCCCTGAATGTTTCCCGGTGAATTAAATTCTTTCCTAATTAGATTTAGAAGGTGACATTTTTTTTGTTGCCGCTCTTGATAGGAGTAAAAACAAGCTTTGATTACACAGCATGAAAGTCGACATAGGGTGGAACTCAAGGGGACCCCCGGAGCAGGAAAGATTAATGGGACAGGCGAGTGAGGGGGGGGGAGGGAAGTGGGACGCCTCTGCCAGAAGCAAAGGGGCTCTTAAAACTGACACACACACACACACACACACACACACACACACGTGTGACATTTCTTTGAAGTCAAGTCAAAGTCAACATTTTTAGAAAATCAACATTTCTGAGGCTGCTCGGCTTCGCTTATGCCTGCTTTATATTGTTTTGCTCGCACCTGCCACACGCTTGCAGCAGGCTGGAGCAGAAAGCAAAAAAACAAAACAAAAAACAAACAGTGGTCGAAAACAGCAGTGCCAACAGCAGCCGCAGCCTTTGAAACCTTTCCGTTGAGACTAGTTGGATGGGGAAAAGCTTGGCAGTGACATCCCTCGGAAGAGGCGTGCGTGCTTTCCGCCAATCCACCGAGGAACTTGAAGGCAGTGTGCTGATGAACAGTGGATGCCTTTGCCACAAGAGCCGGGAGAGAGGAAGGCAAGAAATCATCCAGACTATCTGAAGGGAAAGCATTTTCTTGCATAATAATTAAGGGGGGGGTGTGTGTGCGTGGAAGAAGCAGCTTTTTGAAGAGCATCTCTAATGGACCAGTGGAGCCTCTGGAGAGATGCTGTCGTGATTTTTGTCCCCTCTTTATCGAGATAAAAAAAGGAACCATCCCAAGAGCCTCCAACGCAATTTTTTGGTCATTGTTCTCATCTTCCGTTTATGCATTGCTATTCGCTGACCTTTCGCACGGGAGTCTCCCCCTTTCCCAGTTGCTCCACCCTGTACAGTTCCAGCTGAGAAGAGGCACGGTTTCCACACACACACACCCTAAACCGTGCCACGGAGCACCCATGTGGTACCTTCCACGAACAATGAGGGTTGAGATGCTTTCGTCAAGGTGGTAGGACACTGTGACCGTTCCGCAGGAAATAAAGCCAGAAGGTCGAAGCGAAGGAACGTAGGAAGGGTGAAACGAAACCCTCCGAAAACCACTGGCAAAGAAGGAAAGGGACAAACCCCCTTTTTCTTGAAAGTGTGTGCCGTCTGAGGCGGAGAACATCAAGCGTCTGAGATACTCAGGAGTGAAGATGAGAAGACAAAACAGTAGTAAATAAGAATGATTCATGGCACCATGACATCACAAAGTAGTCTTCGCATCTGCTTTGGGGCTAGCAACTCTTTCTGAGGCCCGCATGATGCCTGAAGACCGGAATACGGGGGTCCGTGCCTCAGGTACCCTGGCATCGTCTCCTTTTGTTCCCAAAACTACTTACAGGAGGATTAAGCGATGTTTCAGCTTCCGAAAAGGTAGGTACACCCCCCCTTTTTTTTTCCTTTCCATAAGGGCTCGGGGATGTAAGGGAGCAGAAATGCCCTTTTAATAGAAATTCAGAAACCAAGGAGGCGAAGCGATGAGAGATTTGCCAGATTTAAGTTGATTTCACCTCACGGTGGAAGTTTATGTCGCCATTATTTTTCCTCCAGACCCAGGAGTGGAAACAAACAGCGTGCAAAAGGTTTAAAAATCCCAGTGCATGGGAGCTATAAAAATCAGTGAGGCATCAAGGACACCTTCTTCCATTGAAGCAGGGAAAAAATGGTCAGCGATATAGCTTAAAAGACAGGGGGGCGAGAGAACCATTTGTGTCTGAAAAGGATTGGTGAGCTGTGGAGGTTTGCAGTCCAGTCCGGTCCTTTTCTGTTCACATTTTGCTGCTGCGAGTTTGCTTGCATGCTTTCTGGAGCTCGTTTCTTTCTTCTTTTTTTTTTCTTTTTCCCTGCTGCAAAAAAACCCCCAACAACCTGAAAACCCCCTTTCATTCTGATTGTCCCACCCCCTTTGCTTAATTATTATTACACTTCGAATCAATGCATCGGATTTTCCCTGGGCATGTGTGTGCATGCATGTGTGCTAACACAGCCGCTGGTGGTGGAAGTGAAAAACGTGTTATTGAGGGGAAGGGCAAGCATTCGTGTTAGTTTTGGAAAACATAGAAAAGAATTCCCCAGAATTGATCCAGTTGGCTAACCCAACGGCAGCCAGAAATAGGGCATAAGAGCAAGCACATACTACTCTACTAATTCCCTTAAGATCCAGTATTTTCAGACCGTTTAGTTTTAATTACATTCCCCTTACCTGTGACAGTTAATGCCTTCCCGTCTCTGGAGGCACTATGTTCTTTGGCACTAAGTCTTGAAATACAGGTATTAATATAAAAAGGGACAGTGTGCTTTTTTGGAGGTTAGGAGGGGACCTAAGACACTAAATATCTTTATTGTACAGATCTGAGATAAGACTTAAGAAATAAAATCCTGCCTTGGGTCAAAAGAAACTCCCTGATTCCTTTATTGTTAGTCTTCTGCTAGTGTCATTCAATTTATTTCCATTTGGGAAACTTGGGAGAAATGGAATAAATAATGGGCAGGAAGAGATTTTCAAAGTTTCACTCTATGTGTAATGACCAAGTAGGCAAGGGATTGTATCATGTGTATCATGTCATTTCCTAGATGTATTTAACATGCTGGGTAAAACATGAACATGTATGGGTTGGTTATAATGCAAGTCTTGAGATTATATACAATTGCAATGAACTCTTTACAGATTTTGTTGTTAAAATGTTTTTTTTTAAAGTATAGACCTTTCTTTCTGTCACTTTTCAGAAATTTAATAAATGATCTCAACATTCCTGACATCCTTTTATACATTTCTAATTTTTTAAAAAAAAAATTCTCTAGGCAAAATTCAGTGAGACTTCAAGGGATATATGAAACATGTGGGTAGTCTTTTACAAACCATTTGCTTTTGGGGGAATTTAAACTTTAGTTTTTTCCTATAAAGGAGCCTCCAAATTCATCTCCAATGACATCTTGAAGCACGCTATAGAACTAGAAGATTCCATTGAGGGTAGATTTCTTCTGACGATATTTTTCAATTGAATTCATTTCAGCATGTGGATAACATTGCTGGAGATATGCAGACCACTCCCTCAACTGATTCCAACCCAGATAGTGAAAATCAGAGCAACAGGGCCAACTCAGCTCAGCTGTGATAAAATTTTACCTCAAAACTGAACATCAGAGAACCTACTGAACCAAAAAAAAAAAGGGCATTTCATCTGCCACATCTGACTAAATCAGAATTAAATGTCTCATTTCTCAGCAAGCTTTGAAGCAAAGAGCAAGCACGGAATTTTGAAGATCCAAGCAATGAGCAAAACCAAGAAATGACCATTCAGCCTTCCTGAATTCATATCCAGAACAGATACTATATCAAGAATCCTTCCTCGTGCACTCTTGTTAAGACATAAGAAGAGGAGGTGGGATGGTATTCAGTAGTCTAGATTTTTTTATGAGAGAACAGATCAGAAGCTATTAAGACCAGAATGCAGAATTCTGCACCAGAATATATATAAATAAATAAAAACCTGGTGCTATCTAGAGCCTACTGCTGTCTGGCAACAGAGGGAGAACTAAATAAAATCTATAAGGAGGATTTGTAGCGGGGTAAATCATACTTTATCAAAAGAGTGACTGGTAGCCTGTTTGGTGGAGAACCCCTTAACTTGAGAAATGGATCAAATTTCCATAGTGCCTTTAAAGGTAAAGATAAAAGTTCCCCTCGCACATATGTGCTAGTCGTTCCTGACTCTAGGGGGCGGTGCTCATCTCCCTTTCAAAGCCGAAGAGCCAGCGCTGTCCAAAGATGTCTCTGTGGTCATGTGGCTGGCAGGACTAAATGCCAAAGGTGCACGGAATGCTGTTACCTTCCCACCAAAGGTGGTCCCTATTTTTCTACTTGCATTTTTTTACGTACTTTAGAACTGCTAGTTTGGCAGAAGCTGGGACAAGTAACGGGAGCTCACCCCGTTACGCGGCACTAGGGATTCGAACCGCTGAACTGCCAACCTTTCGATCGACAAGCTTAGCGTCTTAGCCACTGAGCCACCGCGTCCTTTATTAAGTCTCATAAAATGACCAAATCTTGAGACTTTTCTGCTTTCCCTGAAGTTTCATTGCACTTAAGTCTCCCAGAATTTGGTGATCTCACAAGATCCTTAACATTTAGATTTTTTAAAATATCTTTTTATTCACAGATGCCAGTTCAGGAGGTACTCAAGTTCTAGTATTTGTCTACTCTACATGGTGATCAGCAAATGCTTTCAATGGCAGTTCACAAAATAAAGAAAGAAAGAAAGAAAAGATTGGAAACTGTAAATATTATCCCAGGTAGCATAGAATAGATTGAGACCACTTTACTTTTCTGACACCATTGGGACTTAAGCTTTGGGGAAGTTTGTTTAATTTATTTTCTAGTGAATATAATTGTCTGCTGGGCGAGAGAATCCAATATTTTGGAATGTGGTTTTGCTTCTTTGTTTTTATACCATCCCTCTACCAAAAAAAAAAGCTTTTATAATTACTGCATAGTCAAACAAATCAAAAAATAAAGTATTAAAAGCATAAAAATCTACCATTTAAGTCTTAAGCTGAAAGCTAAACTGAAGAATTTTTTTAAAAATAGTTTAGTCTGAATGAGGTTTTGTTCTTAAAGGGTGAGTACGCATGCGTGTTGAAATACTCACTATTCCAAATTTAATAGCATATGCAAATCAAAAAGGCTCATAAAAACCATGTTTTAGGGGGAAATATTCATTAAATACAGTGTGTGGAAATATTTATAGAAGTACAACATTAGTGATATTTTCAAAAAAAAACATGAGAAAGAGTACAAAATTGCAAATGGTAAAATGCAGCAGTGAGTCTAGATTTTCATCCAAGACTTTTTTTTTCTTATGAATTTACAGACTAATAACTGAAACAAACTAAACGTCAGAAAAATTGGAATCCAAGGGAAACAGGAATGTGCAAATTCAATTTGTTAAATGCCTTGCCTGAGAAGTAATATTTGGCTCCTTTCTGCTTTAGAAAAATAGCTAAGACACACCCCTTTTGCCTGGTGTTTAGAAGGCAGAGTTTATTTATTTTTAATAGATGTATTTTTATATGTTCCTTATGTCTGTTTAATGGGATTGCACCAGGGGTGGGTTCTACTTGCCTTTACTACCGGTTCACAATGGGGCCGCACGTGCACCAGTGGTGGGTTGCCCCCGGTTTGGACCGGTTCGCAAGAACCGGTAGTAAAACCGACGGGAGGCTCCACCCATTGACCCGGATGTCATCAAAGTTGATCTGCGCATGCGCGCGCGGGCACGATGGGAACCGGTAGTAAAGGTAAGCAAAACCCACCCCTGGCGCACATGGTTCCTGATGACATCAGGATCAGTGGGCAGAGCCTCCCGCCGGTTTTACTACCAGTTCTTGTGAACTGATCCGAACCGGGGGTAACCCACCACTGGATTGCACATTCTATCCCTGTCTGATATCACTCTAATGCCAGAAAGTGAAGAGGAACTAAAGAAGCTTCTTATGCAGGTGAAGGAGGAGAGTGCAAAGGTTGGCTTGAAACTCAACATTAAGAAAACTAAGATCATGGCTCCTGGCCCTCTCAATTCCGGGCAAATAGATGGGGAAGAAATGGAGGTAGTGACAGATTTTATTTTCCTGAGCTCCAAGATCACCGCAGATGGGGACTACAACCAAGAAATTAAAAGACGCTTGCTCCTGGGGAAATCTAGATAGCATACTAATAAGCAGAGACATCACCCTGCCAACAAAAGTGCGTATAGTTAAGGCTATGGTTTTCCCAGTTGCAATGTATGGCTGTGAAAGTTGGACCATAAGGAAGGCTGAGCGTCAAAGAATTGAGGCCTTTGAACTCTGGTGCTGGAGAAGAGTCCTGCAAGTCCCTTGGACTGCAAAGGCGATCAAATCGGTCAGTCCTAGAGGAGTTCAATCCTGACTGCTCTTTAGAAGGCCAGATCCTGAAGATGAAACTCAAATACTTTGGCCACCTAATGAGAAGAAAGGACTCACTGGAGAAGAGCCTAATGCTGGGAACGATTATAGGGCAAAAGAAGAAGGGGACGACAGAGAACAAGGTGGCTGGATGGAGTCACTGAAGCAGTCGGTGTGAACTTAAATGGACTCCAGAGGATGGTAGATGACAGGAAGGCCTGGAGGAAAGTTGTCCATGGGGTCACAATGGGTCGGACACGACTTCGCAACAAACAACATCAATCCCTGTCTGCCCATCTCACTTCATATTGCCTTCAGCCATAATGGAGGCTATAAGCAGACCTGATGAAGGCCTTGGATTTATTTAAATGCAAACTGAACTTTAAGAAATCTGAGATCTTGTCTTGTTAGGATTTTTGCTCACACATAACACATACAGGGTTAGGGTTCCTCAACTTACAAACCTCATTTAGTGGTACCATTCAAAGTTACAATAGCACTAAGAAAAGTGACTTATGACCATCTTTCACACTTACAACCGTTGTGGCATCCCCACAGTCATGTGATCAAAACTCTTGACAACTGACTCATATTTATGACAGCTGCAGGGTACCGGGGTCGTGTGATCTCCTTTTGCAGCTTTCTGTCCGACAAAGACAATGGGGAAGCCAGATTCACTTAACAACGGTGTTACTAACTGATTCACCACTGCAGATATTCACTTCACAACTATGGCAAGGAAGGTCATTAGATGGAGCAAAACTCACTTCACAAATGTTTCTCTGAGGAACAGAAATTCCAGGCTCAATTGTGGTCGTAAGTTGAGGAGTACCAGTGCTTGAACTCAGAGAAATGGAAAGTGCAATTTTCCTTCAAACTTTCAAGGTGAAATGAATGGACATCCAGGAGAATATAGGACTGGCAAGATTGGTGAAGATATATGGAATTATTTATTTATTGTATTATTTATTGGTCATATTTCTATGCCGCCCACTCTCCGAGGACTCTGGGCGGCTTACACCAAAGACAGTATACTAAATAGCATATTGTCCCCAACAATCTGGGTTGCATTCATTTTACCCACCTCAGAAGGATGGAAGGCTGAGTCAACCTTGAGCCGGTGAGATTTGATCCGCTGATCTGCTGAACTAGCAGTCAGCTGAAGTAACTGCAGTACTGCACTCTAACCACTGCGCCACCTCGGCTCTATGATGAGTTCAGCATGCATAACCCCTTATTTCACCCAGTTTGAAGCTCTCATAACTTTAGGTGACAAACCTGCAGGAATCTCTTCACCTTTACAATTCTGTGCAAATACAATTCCAGCCGCGGTTATTACAGGAATAATCAAGAAAATAATGGAATGTGCAGAAATGAATAGATTAACACTTGCAATTAAAGGGAAGGAAGAATCTGATTATTACAATATTTGGGATTTATTTTATCAATGGTTAGAGAATAAATATGAAAGTAATGTATAATAAAGTTAAATAAGTTAAGAAGAGAAATGTTATGATCATAGATATATTAAGTATTAATATTAAAATAAGAGTAGATATAAATAACAAATATGGTGGTAAGCTTTAACTGTTATGAAACAAACAATTTGTACCCAGATGACACACTGTTTAATGAATGATGGAATGTTTTGTATTAAAAGAAAATTAAAAATTAAAAAAAAAATTTAGGTGAGAAACCAAACAAGGGTTATCGAGAATAGGGGGCAATTCAGGGGTTTTATTCAATTACTTTCCCTATCGGTTCGCAAATGTGAGTGCACACGCACGTCCATGCATGCGCCCAGCCTTCCGTGCGGGCGCTTTGCTGGTGCAGGCGCCTTCCGCATATGTGCTCGACCTCATAAATGTGCTTAAATAGGATGGCATAGAGCTGGGGCGGGTGGGCGGGGCCACCCATGATTTCCGCTACCAGTTTGGTCGAACTGGTCCGAACTGGCTGAACCGGCCCCTCTGGGGCAATTATAAATCTGAAGGAAATATATATTGCCTCTTTATGCCTGACATATGTGTTTCGGGGGGGTCCTTGGTGCTCTCTGGGCTTGCAGATGTTTCATCTCTCAAACTACCCTTAGCACTGATGATGTTACTTAGTTTGGTCATGAAACGTCAGCAAGAAAACAACCAAGCTCAGAGAGCACCAAGGACTCCTCCTATCAACCCTGAAGCTACAAATATTCTCCTTTATCGATAAGGGCTTCTGAAATGGCAACATCTTCAAAAAGACTTTTTTTTTTCTTTCCAGGCGTTCTTAATAATTGAACAGGTTCATAATGAGACAGGCTGTCCCCCATGAAGACAGGTCATAAGCTGCTCAGAGCTTTGAAGATTAAAATCAATGTTTCAAATTGATCTCCGAAAACAATTAGCAAGCAGCAGAACATTTGCACAAGCAGCTTTTTCAGCACTGATGTCACGTGGTGCCAATTCTGTGCACTAAGTAGTATCCTAGTTGCTGACTTCTACCAGTTTACCATCTGGGAAACTCCTGTTCAACAGCAGGTCTCCCGAATAAGACCGATCGTAGTACAACATTTTTTTTAAAAAGCTGAAAATTAATCTAGAAGTTTTGCTGGCAGACCAACCCAGAGCTGACAGATCTCTGTTTTCTTACATTTCTTAATGGGTTTACTCAGTCCTCTGAAAAGAGTATGTCAACAGTCTGTAGAAAATCAATAGTACAGCTTGAATGCTTGATAACCGTACGGCTCGTATGTCCGTGAAATCCAACATGTTAGTGAACCAACGGTGAACTTACCTCGTCTGATTACATAACTAGATGCCTATCTTCATCTATGCAAAATCAGCTTCTTGGGTTCAGATTTCCCCAAAGTGTTCTCTGTTTTGAAACTTTTCATGCCTTTTTTATAGCGGATTCCCAAAGCAAAATGGAAACATACTTAAGCTTACTCAATATGGAGACCTTGGAAACTAGGCAAGATTCAGTTTGACAGATGTATTCATAACCGAAAGCATACATTCAAATACTTCGGGGATAAAATTCTCCTTTCTGTCTTTTTCTCCTGTTTGCCTTCCTCTTTCTCATGTTCTCCTCATCCTCTTTCTCAGTTCTACTGAAGTTTCTCCTCTTTTCCTTTCTTTGGTGGTACTGTGTTTCCCCGAAAATAAGACCCTGTCTTACATTTTTTTGAACCCTGAACTAAGCGCTTTGCCTTATTGCCATGTGCTCAAAAGCCCCATTGGGCTTATTATCAGGGGATGTCTTATTTTGGGGGGAAAATAGGGTACTTGGCAGTCTTTCTTTCCTGGGCCAGTTTTGCAAAGTGTGTAGACAAAATGGTTTAGGTCATGGCTGTTAAACTCAAGGCCCACTGGCCAGATCCGGCCTGTGGGGTGCTTAGATCTGGCCTGCAGGATTGCCATGGAAACAGCGAAGGACCGGCCTGCACTGCCTCTGCCAGCAAAAACAGAGCCTGGGCTCTGTTTTCACTGTCAGATGGCTGTCCAGGCCGAAAACAGGGCCTGGGGAGCAATGGTGGTATTCAACCGGTTCAGACCAGTTTGGGCGAACCGGTAGTGGCGACCTGCGGGTGGCCCCGTCCCCCCCACCTACCTATCTTGGCGCTATGGCATCCTATTTAGCCACGTTTTTCTAAGCCATGTGCATGCGTGCAAGTCATCGCGCGAGCAAAGCGCATGCACAGAAGGCAATGCACATCTGCGGAAGGGGCGCACGCTTACATTTTTGGTGCACGGTGAACCAGTGGTAAAATTATGTGAAAGCCACCTCTGCTGGGGAGGCCGTGCATGGCTCCCCCGGGTTCCGTTTTCACCGGCAAAGGGCTGCAGGAGGCCGTTGACATGAGAGACCCAATCTAGAACTAAGGAGAAATTCCCTAACAGTGAGAACAATTAATCAGTGGAACGACTTGCCACCAGAAGTTGTGGGGGCTGCATCGTTGGAGATTTACAAAAGAGATTGGACAGCCATTTGCCCAAAATAGTATAGGGTCTCCTCCTTGAGCAAGGGGCTGAACTAGAAGACCTCCAAGGTCCCATCCAACTCTGTTATTCTGTTTACATTTTTCAAGAGAAATTGAGTTGGATCCCCTCTTTCTAGCCTATCCTATCTTGCCTTTGGATTTCCTTGGAACCTTATCCAGTCTCACTCACTCCCCTAAAATGTCTTGATCCTTTTGTGTGGGAAATTGTTTTCATTAACCACTAACTGAATTGTAGCTTTTCATCCAATAATGCATATACACTATAAAGTAAGACCACACCTAGAATACTGCACCCAATTTTGGTCACCACACTATAAAAAAAAATGTTGAGACTCTAGAAAGAGTGCAGAGAGGAGCAACCAAGAGGATTAGGGGACTGGAGGCTAAAACACAAGATGAATGGTGGCAGGAACTGGGCATGGCTAGTCTAGTGAAGAGAAGGACCAGGGGAGACATGATAGCAGTCTTCCAATACTTGAGGGGCTGCCACAGAGAGGAGCGGGTCAACCTATTTTCCAAAGCACCTGAAGGCCAGACAAAGAATAATGTCTGGAAACTGAACAAGGAGAGATTCAACCTGGAAATGAGAAATTTTCTGACAGTGAGAGCAATCAACCCATGAAACAGAAGTCACCTTCAGAAGTTGTGGGAGCTTCATCACTAGAAGCTTTCAAGAAGAGATTGGTCTGCCGTTTATCAGAAATGGTGTAGAGCAGTGCTTCTCAATTATTTTCTGTCATGCCCCCCTAGGAAGAAGAAAACATTTTTCGCGCCCCCCGCGCGACTGTAAATAGTATCATTATTAGAAAAAGGTCTGTTCTCCTTGAAAGGGAGGAGCATGCGCAGTCACATGTACTGGCTTAATGCTCACTATCGATGCAAATGTCAGCAGCGGTAGCCCGATTTCTTTAGCAAGTTTGATTAATTGGGGCAGCGTTATGTTTCACAGGAGAAGGTCATTGTCAGTCATTTGAGCATCAATTGGGCGCACATCCGTCGGGCAACAAAGTAAGTGTGGACGGACCTCCCACACTAAAGATGGCTCCGACAGGCTCGTGTCACAAGGGTTTTGGACAGCCAATCAGATGCCGAGGTCAAACGCGCCCCCTTTTACGGAGCCTCGCACCCCCCCTGGGGGGAGCGCCCCACTATTTGAGAAGCACTGGTGTAGAGTCTCCTGCTTGGGCAGGGGGGTGGACTAGATGACCTACAAGGTCCCTTCCAAACTCTCTTAATTTGTTAAAAGTGATATCTGGCCTCTAGACTCCAAAAGGCTAGTTACTCAAGGCAGAGGTGGATCTCAAAACAGTTTAGGAAGGACCTAGAACAGGGATCAGCAACCTGCGGCTCTGGAGCCGCTTGTGGCTCTTTCATCCCTCTGCTGCGGCTCCTTGTTGCTGGTCGGCTCCACAATTGATAGGGCTTTCGGTTAGGACAGGTAGAGGAAAAAGGATGCCGTGCTAGGAGGAGACTCTATAGTGGGGGGAACCGGACTTCCAGTCAGCAGAGGAAAAAGGACGCAGCGCTAGAAGGAGACTATGATGGGGGAACCGGACTTCCGGTCATCTCCAGAATTGAACAGGGGCTTCCGGTTAGGACCTTTGTGGCTCTTCGAGTGTTTTAGGTTGCTGACTCCTGACCTAGAATTAGTGACTGAAACTGTACATTTTGACAACTTACCGGTAATTAAGTTAACTTAATTAACTTACCCCTAACTGGGAAGGCTGAATGGTAGGTCTCCTGCTCCAAGCAGTAGGTTGAACTAGAAGACCTCCAAAGCAGTTCAGTGACTCTTTTTCCAGCAGTAGGATGTCCTCACCTGCAGTCACCTGCTCCATTGATACTGGGCCCATTGCTAGTATACCCATTAGTGCAGTGTTTCTCAACCTTGGAAGCTTGAAGATGGGTGGACTTCAATTCCTAGAATCCCCCAGCCAGCGCTGCTGGCTGGGGGATTCTGGGAGTTGAAGTCCACCCATCTTCAAGCTACCATGGTTGAGAAACACTGCATTAGTGGAACAGTTCCAGGCTGTGATCCCAGAACTGGCCTGCTCTCCGCTTTTATTATTCTCCACTTTGCAAAGGTTCCTGGAATGATCAGAACTTGAGAAAAAAAATATCGCTTTAATTTGGCATTCCAAACTCCTTCCCGTTTGTTTGTTTTTTTTAATTATCTGCCCAGGATGTTCATCAGAAAATAGGACTGTCAGCTGTTTATCACCCTACATGATTCAACCAAGGAATCGGCCCTCTGTTCTGAAAGCATTAGCTGTTAATGAGAACAGCTTTCTTTGTCTATATATTAAAGGAAGGTCAAAGCACAGAATTGTCAGTACTTTCATTGCACGACTGCACCAGATATATATCGCTCCCATCAGAGCTTAGAAGCAATCTTAAAAACTTGGCTGGCGATATAAATAAATATATATTATATTGGGATAAAGGGACGCGGTGGCTCAGTGGTTAAGACGCTGAGCTTGTCGATCGAAAGGTCGGCAGTTCAGCGGTTCGAATCCCTAGTGCCGCGTAACGGGGTGAGCTCCCGTTACTCGTCCCAGCTTCTGCCAACCTAGCAGTTCGAAAGCACATTTAAAAAAATGCAAGTAGAAAAATAGGGACTAACTTTGGTGGGAAGGTAACAGCGTTCTGTGCGCCTTTGGCGTTGAGTCATGCCGGCCACATGACCACGGAGACGTCTTCGGACAGCGCTGGCTCTTCGGCTTTGAAACGGAGATGAGCACCGCCCCCTAGAGTCGGGAACGACTAGCACATAAATGCGAGGGGAACCTTTACCTTTATGTTGGGATAAAACTATCGAAAGTACTAAATTAGAAGTGTGCCGTAAATAAAAGGAACAGGTTCATTTTTGTGCTCATTAACTAGATCTTTCTCCAAGCTTTGCAGCATTTTTAGGTGGCCATTTATATTGATCACTAGCTATATATTATCTTCAAATTTGACTAGATTTATGGTACTGTGGCTAGGATTGTGGCTGCAGAGACCAAATGCATCTTTTCTGCCTTGAGCCAGAAAAGAGTTCTGGTTGGATTTTTCTCAGATTGACAATGATGGTCTTGTGAAACGCCGGGGAGATTCAGGCAGTTCAAATAAGTATAAAGATTTATTGCAAGCTTAAGTTCTCTAGAAGAATCTGACCTAGTAACAGTCAAAGGAAATCAGCGAGAATAAGAAGGCACTCAATGTGAGCTGGGCTTAGATCTCTTGTGGGCATGCAGGAATTTGTGATTTACAGATTAACAGAGTTGGAAGGGACCTTGTAGATCATCTAGTCCAACCCCCCACCCAAGCAGGAGACTCTACACCATTTCTGACAAATGGCAGACCGATCTCTTCTTGAAAGCCTCCACAGATGAAGCTCCCACAAATTCCAAAGGCAACTTCTGTTCCATGGGTTGATTGTTCTCACTATCAGAAAATTTCTCCTTATTTCCAGGTTGAATCTCTCCTTGATCAGTTTCCATCCATCATTCCATGTCTGGCCTTCAGGTGCCTGCTATCATGCCTCCCCTGATCCTTCTCTTCACTAGACTAACCATACCGAGCATTTGCAACCGTTCATCATACGTTTTAGCCTTCAGTCCCCTAATCATCTTGGTTGCTCTTCTCTGCACTTTTTCTAGAGTCTCAACATCTTTTTTTATAGTGGTGACCAAAACTGGAGGCAGTATTCTAGATGTGGTCTTACTAAGGCTTTATAGAGTGGTATTAGTGCCTCCCTGGATCTTGATTGTATCCTTCTGTTAATGCAGTTTAGGATTGCATTGGCTTTTTTGGCTGCCGCTGCACACAGTTGGCTCATATTTAATTGGTTGTCCAGTTAAATATTCATTTGTGATTTACGATGCGTTTGACCCTTACTTCGGGCTCAGCCTGGTTGCCTCCTACAGTTCCTTAGTAAAAAAAAAAAAAATGCACGCAAGAATGCCATGAGAAAAATGTGCAGAATATGCATAGCGGTGAAATTAATGTACAAGTGATTCTTTTTGAAAATTAAAAAAAACAAAAGTCCACCGTGAGCGGCAGACAATTAATTACAATCGGAAAAATGACAGAAATATAATTCATCAGATTTATCCGTTCTTTCTGCAGATGGGACGGGGTATTGCTATATTGCTCCCATGTTGATAAAGCCACAGATTGTGTGCTATGCAGAAAATAATGCTGACTTGATTCTTTCTTCTATTGGTTTTGAAGAATGGAGTTGTGTTAATAGCAGGAAGGAGGCGAAGGACACTATAAATACTCTTGGAGAATTCACAGAATTTTATATACCCTACAAAGGGAGGCAATCAATACTCATGTACAGGTTTTGCTCCATTATAAGATCAGCAATATTTCTGTAATTCCTTTTCTATAAATGGCATCAAAACCTTTTTTCCCCAGGGACGATCACGGAGTGGGTATTTTGTGATAATACGACAGGATATATAAAGAATTGAGGCCTTTGAACTCTGGTGCTGGAGAAGACTCCTGTGAGTCCCTTAGAGTGCAAGGCGATCCAACCGGTCAGTCCTAAAGGAGATCAACCCTGAGTGCTCTTTAGAAGGCCAGATCCTGAAGATAAAACTCAAATTCTTTGGCCCCCTAATGAGAAGGAAGGACTCACTGGAGAAGAGCCTAATGCTGGGAACGATTGAGGGCAAAAGAAGAAGGGGACGACAGAGAATGAGGTGGCTGGATGGAGTCACTGAAGCACTTGGCGTGAGCTTAAATGGACTCCAGAGGATGGTAGAGGACAGGAAGGCCTGGAGGAAAGTTGTCCATGGGGTCATGCTGAGTCAGACACGACTTTGCAATTAACAACAACAACGACAGGAAATAAACTATATGTAGATTTTATCCTGTTGACTAACACTACCAACCAAGCAATGGGAGCAGGAGGCCACATAGTGAGATTTTTGCCAGAACCTCCCAAGCAGGAAGTCCTCAATTTACAACATTCGCTTAGTGACTGTTCAAAGTTAAAATGGCACTGAAAAAAGGGGCCTTATGATCATTTTTCACACAACTGTTGCAGCATTCCCATGATCGTGTGATCAAAATTCAGATGCTTGGCAACTGACTCATATTTATGATGGTTGCAGTGTTCTGGGGCCATGTGCTCCTCCTTTTGCGACCTTCTGATCAGCAAAGTCAACCGGGGGTGGGGGGAGCCAGATTCTGTCAGAGTATGAATATTCATGGACTGGAATAGATCAGCCAATGGGAACCAGCAGAGGCATAGTAACAAGGTCAGCCAATGAACAGGCATGGTAACTAGGTCAGCCAATGAGGGCTTTGTTTGGAAATAGAAACTTAAGGAAGAGGTCTGGGCATGGTTAGGCAACTGAGTTTATGCAGAAGCTCTGAAACAGAAACTAAACAAGTCTGAACTTGCTTGCCTGCTCTGAGATCTAAAATGAAACTTGTCTGCTGTACTCCGCTTGTGTTTTGCTTGTAACTGCTACTACGTTGAAGAAGAATCTATATTGGTATTGTACATTTATTGTATGTGTTATTATGTATATAAAGAAGTTAATGAATCCTGCTGAATCAGTTTACCTGTGTGCGCTTCTGGATTTGATTTTTGCAAGAAAGTCTGACAGATTCATTTAACAGCTGTGTTACTAACTTAACTGCAGCGATTCACTTAACAACGTTGGCAAGAAAGGTGGTAAAAGGGGGCCAAATTCGCTTCACAAATGTCTCGCTTAGTGACAAAAATGTTGAGCTCAATTGTGGTCGTAAGTCGAGTCGCTGCCTGTATATCCAGATTTAATAAAGACACGTTTCCTTCTCACATCCCACACACAGACGCAGCAAGATGGAGCAGTGTGGCCCACCAATGAATTTCTTAGAAGGTTTTAGAAGTGCGCAACACTCAATATTAGTGATGAGAATGATTTGAAATCATTAGTGTGGCAGTTGGCTGTCTTGCCTGGGGGGGGGGGAATGGGGGCAGACAATGGTATGCTTTGTAGGTCACACTCTTTTCATCTTGCTTGAGTAAGCGAAGAATCCAGGCGTCTCCTGGGCCTGCAACTGTCACAGCTAGTTACAAGGAATTTTGCCGCCATTCATAACCTCATTGTCCTTGCAAAGCGAGTATAGTGGTTCTTCACTAAGAGGAGGGACTGAGTTTCATTATCGCCTCCGCACTCCATCAAAAGGCATCAACACTCCACTCTAGAAGTAGTCTGTGATTTATAACGCTATATGCACCGTGGCAAGGAAAACACCACAGTGCCAAATTAGCAAACAGAGGATGTGGTCACCATGAGATAGAGATGCTTTTGTTCCTGATAGTAGCAAGCTGCTTGCAAATGTAGTCTGAACCTTTCCAGGGAGGTTTGGCAGAATTAGGGTGGACCTTAATGAAAATTGAGCTATGATAGTTTGATCTCACTGAAGAGAAGAGAAGAGAAGAGAAGAGAAGAGAAGAGAAGAGAAGAGAAGAGAA
>WNWU01000007.1:37153037-37179648 GCA_012654045.1 Ptyas mucosa | reverse complement strand
GAGAAGAGAAGAGAAGAGAAGAGAAGAGAAGAGAAGAGAAGAGAAGAGAAGAGAAGAGAAGAATTATATTTCCATTGATATATAATTTTATGATACTTCTCAGTAGTGGGTTTCAAAAATTTTTACTACCAGTTCTGTGGGTGTGGCTTGGCGGGCGTGGCATGGCTTGGTGGGTGTGGCAGGGGAAAGTTACTGCAAAATCCCCATTTCCTCCCGATCAGCTGGGACTTGGGAGTCAGAGAAGAGATGGGGGGCGGGGCCAGTCAGAATTTTTACTACCAGTCCTCCGAACTACTCAAAATTTCTGCTATCGGTTCTCCAGAACTGGGCAGAACCTGCTGAAACCTGCCTCTGGTACTACTCCCCCCCCAAAAAAGTGGTGTTATTAGCTAGTTTTAGAAAATACACTTTTCCCAAAAGGTTTCCACAATTTTGGCCACTACTGTATGTTAGGGGGTTTTTTTATCTTTATCTTCAATATCTTTACTTTTTAAATCTTCCCCATGGAAATTATCCAGTGTGCAAGAAGACAAACCACTGGTGGATTCCATGCACAATGCAATGAAGGGAGAACGGAAGATAAATACTTAGAACCTCTCTGTATTCATAATCAGGACTGCTTCAAAGCGGTCTATTGTTTAATTGTACTTTTATGGGTTTCCACAGTTGACTTCTTTTATTGTTTTGCTTTGATACAGTACACAACATGTTATCGCTTTCTAACTGGAGTGTGAAGAGGTGGGACTGAATTCAAGCAGGTCTGATTATATTGATATGCATCTTCCCAGTAAACAAAACTATGACATATATTTCCCAGAGTTTGAATGCATGTCTATTCAAGAAGCAGTAATAACGTGTACACTGAAACCAATTCCACTTGAACGTTCTCATTAACGGAGATGAAATCACAGCTAAAACTTGTACTAGTTTTTGGCTACAGTTTTAAGAGTGTCTTGAAGTTAGAGCAGGAATGTTAGTCTCAGCAGCGCAACAATTAGGAACTTCTAATTGTGTGGGTTTTTTTTTTTTAATTCTCTACTAAGGAGCTAGAGATGTTAACAAAGCTCACATTTCCTTTCTGAAAATGCAAGATTTCATTGGGGTGGTATTCACTTATTTTCCCTACCTTTTCGCAAATGTGAGCATGCGTGCGTCCACACATGTACGTCCCCATCCACGCATGTGCCTGGCCTTTCATGCATGCACGTTGCTGGCGCACTGTCTTCTACACATGCGCCCAGCCACAAAAATGTGCCTAAATAGGAAGGCGTAGAGCCAGGGCTGTTGTGCGGGTCCACCCACAATTTCATTTCTGCTACTGGTTCGAGCGAACCAGTCTGAACCGGCTGAATACCATCTCTGGATTTCATCCTTCTTAAGCATACCATTAGGGGAGATGAAACACAAGGGAAGTTTTTGTGGGCTGAAGGGTGGGTGGGCCATTGTATCTTTCCCACTGCTTGTATTTATTAACCCCGAAAAGATGTGGACAAAACACAAATCGTTTGTGTTTTGATGAAGATACCGCAAATGTTGGATTAAAACCCTATATATTGTCTCTTCATCTTGCAAGTGCCAGGATTGTCCATTTCATTTCAGAGTTACAATGTAAAGCATCCCTTTATGAATCCATAAGGCTGTTTCAACTGTACACGTGTTGTCTATACTTTTCTACATCCACCTTTATTAAGACGGTGACTCGACTTGTATTTGGTAACCGTCATTTATTTAGAACATTGCTGAATTGCAGAATCAGAGCTGAAATGGAATTTAAAGGCAGTCCAATTCAACTCCTATTTTGACTGTTCGCAGTCCCATGGACCATAGCATGCCAGGCCCCCTCTCCTCCACTGACTCCCTGAGTTTCCCCAAATTCATGTTGGTTGCGTCGATGATGCTATCTAACCATCTCCTCCTCTGCCGTCCCCTTCTCCTTTTGCCTTCCATCTTTCCCAACATCAGAGTCTTTTCCAAGGAATCCTCTCTTCTCATTTGGTGGCCAAAGAACTTGAGCTTCAGCTTCAGCTTCAGTCCTTCCAAAGAACAGTCAAGGTTGATTTCCTTTAGGGTTGATTGATTTGATCTTCTTGCAGTCCAACAGACTCTCAAGGATCTTCTCCAGCACCACAATTTGAAAGCATCGATTCTTCAATGCTCAACCTTCTTTATGACCCAACTTTCACAGCCCCACATTACTAGTGGTGTAGTTTACCTTCCATCTTAAAATAGCCCCAATTCACTTACATATACTTTGCTGTCTGGAAATCAGGCTGAAAAAATTAGGGAGTGCTTCTCTCTCTCTCTCCCCCTCTCCCTCTTCCTACCCCCCCCTCTCTCTCTCTTTCTTTCTTTCTTTCTTTCTTTCTTTCTTTCTTTCTCTCTGTGTGTGTGTGTGTGTGTGTGTGTGTGTGTCTCTGTCTCTCTTTCTTTCTCTCTCTGTCTATCTCTCTCTCTGTCTCTCTCTCTCTCTCCCTCTCTCCCTCCCTCCCTCCCTCTCCCTCCCCCCTCTCTTTCTCTTACTTTCTCTCTCTGTCTCTCTTTCTTTCTCTGTCTGTCTGTGTGTGTGTCTGTCTCTTTCTCTCTGATTCTCTCTTTCTTTCTTTCTCTCTGTCTTTCTTTCTCTCTGTCTCTCTCTCTCTTTCTTTCTCTCTCTTTCTTTCTCTCTTTCTCTCTCTATCTTGCTTTTATTGGCTTCTTGGACTACCCCCAAAATGATACCAACTATAGCATGAATCTGGTGGCAACTGAAGGTTCTTAGGTGAGAAGCTATGAAGTGTAGCATGAAAAGAGAATATCAACAGATAGATGGAAATTTTGGAGATGTGCTTAGTCTCCACTAATTCTATGCCCTTAGTGAACATTGGCTGACCTAATGAATGATTTGTAACATAGACCAAGCCATGCAGAAAGTAGCTGCTGTCCAAGGTTCTGCTGTCTCTGCATTTTTGTATTTCTCTATCCAGTTTCAGCCAAAGACTTCAGGAAATGAATTGTGCATATTAAATTGGAAGCAAGACAGAGAACCCAACATCACAGGATAAGCTGTATACTTAAGTTGCTCCCAGTCTCAGATTAGTTAATGGTTTGCAAATTCTCCCTTGGAAGAATTAATAATTAAATAGCTGGCTCCCGGTTAGCAGTACAATTTATCACACAACCTCAAAGCACTTTGCAAACATTAATTAGTAAAACGTTCCAAGTGTCATGTGAGCAGAAATATGGAAGTGCATGGGACATAATTCTTTTTCTTTTTAAATTTTGCTTGGTGCAATAGGTTGCAAAAACTCTATAATTCAACCTTTTTTTAAAAAAAAAACTAGCCAGACATAACCTGGTGGACTGTGAGTCTACTGAGTTGCACATAAAGAAGGAAGACATTCTGGGATAAGCTGAAAGGAAAGCAATAACGATGGTCATTGATATGGAAAGCAAGAACCAAATAGTACTAAAGAAAAGAAGGGTAATTAATAGGGATCTACCTACCTACCAGCTGCCTTAATACCCTTCCTTTCCTAACCTACAAAATAGATAAGGTAACTATCATAACACAACAGAATCAAAACTTTTATTTAGGTTTTGTTTATTCATAGCTTTATAATCCCCAAATCCATCAATTCTGGCTGTGTATAAGAGTCAACATTTGAAAACAGCATAAGAATAATCAAATACATATTTTTTAAAATTACACACTTCCTGGATAATTTTAGAGATCTTTAAAATGACTTGTAGTATATATGAGCTGCCCATATTTGAGGACTGACTCTCAGAGAGAGATTTAATTTTGAATTCAGAGCAAGAACTGGTTAGAGTGCTAACTAATACATTATACTACAACAGATATTGAAAGTAGGATAGTGATGGACTTTTGCAAACCATTTCTGTGGATTAGTAGGGTATTTGTACGTATAGCCATGAATGCTTGCAAGTTATTTGATTTTCACCTTATCCCTGAAGAAATTCAGGGAAGGCATTCTCTGTCCTGTTTTATCATCATGTCATAGCTATGAGGTAAGTCAAGTTAGGAGAGAGAAACTACAGTACTGGCCAAAATTATTGAAACCTTTTGGGAAAAGTGTATTTTCTAAAACTAGCTAATAACACCACTTTTTTTTTTTTGGAGTAGTATCATAAAATTATAAATCAATGGAAAGATAATTTAATCAAGAAGGTAATGCAATAACTTTTATGAAGGATTTGCTATTAGAATAAAACCCCCAAGAGCCTTGGATAGTACAGTGGTCTAAAGCCCTGTTATTAACATCAGCTGCCTGCAATTATTGCAGGTTCGAATCTCACCAAGGCTCAAGGTTGACTCAGCCTTCCATCCTTTCTAAGGTAGGTAAATTGAGGACCCAGTTTGTGGGGGCAATAAGCTGACTTTGTATAAATATACAAAAGTATGAAGGCTATTGCTTAGCGCATTGTAAGCCGCCCTGAGTCTCCGGAGAAGGGTGGCATATAAATCAAATTAAAAAAAAAAGAATAGCAGTTACAGTATAAAGAAGAAAAGTGAAACATGAAACATGTAGAAAAAACGAGATATACCAAAATTATCACCATAGAAAAAACGAGATGTACAAAAATTATCACCATGTCAGTTAATCCTTAGTTGGGTAACCTTTAGCATGAATTACAGCCTTACAATGTCTTCCCATGGAGTGAACCAAGTCTTTTAGTTCTGCAGCTGTTCTAATATGAAACCAAGATTGAATGATTGCTTCTATTAAGTGGGTTTTATTGCTGGGTCACTTCTGACTAACAAGTTTCTTTAGCCGGCTCCGTAGATTTTCAATTGGGTTAAGATCTGGGCTATTCCCAGGCCATTCCAGCAGTGGAATATGATTATCTTGAAACTCAAAAAAAAAAAAGTGGTGTTATTAGCCATCAAACCTCAAAAATACACTTTTCCCAAAAGGTTTCCACAATTTTGGCCACTACTGTATATGTGTAGTTTACTTTATGGCTGAGTGGAGATTTTGACACAGGCTCCAACTATATCAATTATACCAATTTACAGTCCCTTTTCCATCTTTCCTGAAGAAAGACAGAATAGTTTCTGTCAATTGCTGAATAGTTGCTGCTCAAACATATATTCCATTACAATATTATTTGAGAAGCCAGTGAAATGATAATTTGAGCTTAGGTTTTAGAAATACCATCTTTTTGTTGGTATATAAACTTTCAGTTATAAACAGGAAATCGATTGGAAGGTTTATGGTTTGTGAAAGTAATGTTATTTTTTAAAGGTTTTTTTAAGGGAAGGAAATTTCTTTTCGACCCTTCTCTGATTATTATTTCTAATGAATTGTGAAGATTTTTGGACTACGGAAATACTTGAGCTGTCACCAATAATGTTATTAATATTTACATGGGAATAATTTTCCAAGGTTCCAGAAAAAGTAGGTCTCAGAAGAATTTAAGAGTGAGCCAACTGAGATTGCAGATGTTTAACTGGAAAAGTATAATAATAATAATGTTGTTCTTGTTAGTTGCGAAGTCGTGTCCAACCCATCGCAACCCCATGGACAACTTTCCTCCAGGCCTTCCTGTCCTCTACCATCCCCCAGAGACCATTTAAGCTCACACCTACTGCTTCAGTGACTCCATCCAGCCATCTCACTCTGTCATCTCCTTCTTCTTCTGCCCTCCATCTTTTCCAGCATTAGGCTCTTCTCCAGTGAGTCCTTCCTTCTCATTAGGTGGCCAAAGTATTTGGGTTTCATCTTCATGATCTGGCCTTCTAAAGAGCAGTCAGGGTTGATCTCCTCTAGGACTGACCAGTTTGATCGCCTTGCTGTCCAAGGGACTCGCAGGAGTCTTCTCCAGCACCATAGTTCAAAGGACTCAATTCTTTGACGCTCAGCCTTCCTTATGGTCCAACTTTCACAGCCATACATTGCAACTGGGAAAACCATAGCCTTGACTATACGCCCTTTTGTTGGCAGGGTGATGTCTCTGCTTATTAGTATGCTATTTAGATTTGCCATAGCTTTCCTCCCCAGGAGCAAGCATCTTTTAATTTCTTGGCTGCAGTCCCCATGTGCGGTGATCTTGGAGCCCAGGAAAATAAAATCTGTCACTACCTCCATTTCTTCCCCATCTATTTGCCAGGAATTGAGATAATTCCGCACATGGAATCTACAGCCAAGAAATCTCATTAATACTGAGTATCAGATGAACACAACACAGTTTAAGTTCTGCCATTAATTGAAATACTACATTGTGCTGGTAATAGCACATGTGCTTGGGTGCTTCAACGTTATTAGATTTGGTCACAAACTTCGAAATGTATGTCTTAAATCCCCATAATCTTACCTGCATAAAATCTAAGATTGAAGTGACACTGTGGAAATTAACCAGAGGTGGGTTTCAGCAGGTTCTGATCAGTTCTGGAGAACCAGTAGTGGAAATTTTGAGTAGTTTGGAGAACCGGTAGTAAAAATTCTGACTTGCCCCATCCCCATCTATTCTCTGCCTCCCAAGTCCCAGCTGATTGGGAGGAAATGGGGATTTTGCAGTAACCTTCCCCTGGATTGGGGAGGGAATGGAGATTTTACAGTATCCTTCCTCTGCCACGCCCACCAAGCCATGACACGCCCCACCAAACCACACCCACAGAACTGGTAGTAAAAAAAATTGAAACCGAACACTGAAATTAACCCAATAAGAGCCAGCATGTAGCAGCCTTGTGCTCTTGCAGGAACTCTCATTATGAGGTGAGAATAGGATTGCTGGATGTATTACAAAGTGTGATCCAGGCAAAGAGATCCATAGGTTTACATATGGAAAGTGATCAGAAAACCAGAAGTATTTATCATGCTCTATCACTTTGTACCCTAGCTTTTTCTCTGACTTTTTCTGAGTCATCAGTGTGATGTTTTTGCATGCTCTCAACAACTAAAAGACATTAGGATTAATCTAAAACATAATGCCCAGCTCAACGTCGTCTTCTGAAGAAGGATTTGAAATCAAGGCCACCTTGACTGAACACTCTGCATCTCCGATACTTCAAAGCTTCTTATGCTTTTGGAAATGGAAAGTCGCTTGTTCAGATCATTAATACCATGTGCAATTACCTGCACCAGCAGGCTGTCACACAAGACATAACTGTGTTGCCATGGCTCTCTTTTGTTGCTTTCCATCCACATAGATCAATCTAATTAAATGTTCTGTAAACTTGTACCCTGGCTAGTTATCAGCTTTTGCAGGTGCTCATTCAGCACCTGCAAAAGCTTCATTGACTTTGAATGCAAGTATGAATGGTCAAAATGCATTATTTCTTTAAGATTCAAGATTTAACACTGGTGGAATAAGTAAGCAAAATCTAGTAATATCGTGCTCTTTTCCAACTGCTGGACCACGAGTGTCCATCAACGGCATGTTCCCAGTTAGCTCTTCTGTTATACATTCACGGAAAGGTGAATTAAAACAAGAAAGGCAACACATTGATTGATTGATTGATTGATTGATTGATTGATTGATTGATTGATTGATTTATATGCCGCCCTTCTTCGGAGACTCAGGGCGGCTTACAATGCGTTAAGCAATAGCCTTCATACTTTTGTATATACCTGCTTAGTAGGGCTTTCGGCCTCCCCTAAGCGGTGTTCTTATTTATACAAAGTCAGCTTATTGCCCCCACAATCCAGGTCCTCATTTTACCTACCTTGGAAGGATGGAAGGCTGAGTCAACCTTGAGCCTGGTGAGATTTGAACTCACAGTAATTGCAGGCAGCTGGCAGCTAAGTGCTATTTAACAGCACTTTAGTCCACTGCTCCACCAAGGCTCCTTAAAATTATGGATTTTATAATTTCAAAATTATGAAAGAATGATTCTATCCCAGGTCCTGGGTGTTTCTCTTGTCTCCTAAATTCTAATCTCTGTATCAGAAACATTACAATCTAGCAGCTCCTAAGGGTAAGTTGAATATGTGTCTGTCGTCACTGAAGAAGTTTTTTGGATGAGAAGCGAAACATCTTCAAGGAAAAACCAGAAAGTCCAGTTGCTTCTTGAAAAAGCACCCTTGGGACTCCAGTGTTGGAATACCCACAACCTCTGAAGGCAAGTTATTTCACTGATTAATTGTTCCAACTGTCAGGAATTTCATCCTAGTTCTAGGTTCTCTCCTAACAAACATAGAATCCTAATGCCTCTCTCTTTGCCTTGCGCTGAGAGCATAAAACACTTTGTAGAGATGTCAGTCTTCCCAAGTGACATAGGTGTATAACCAGATGAGCTTACCTTATAATGTAGTCTTACGTTATTGTAAGGCTACATTGAAAAAAATCTTGCAGGTCTAAAAGTGCAAATCTTCCGCTGTCTCCTTTACAGCATGTGAAGCTAGGGAAGGTCTCTTCTGAGACTCTTTTTCCACCCATTAGGCAGCTGCACGCCATGCCCTCTTTTATCTGACCATGTTCTAGGCAGCATCTCTTCACCCTCTCTCTCAGAGTCTATCTCACATATCATTAGAAAAGGAGAGGAATCTGTTCTGACCTAGGATTACAGCACAATCTTAATCCCAAAAAACATCTTTTATTGAGACGGCTGTGAATTATAGTCATTCACAGCCCATAATGATTCACAAACAGTCTGTGCAGATTCCGACAGGTGTCTGCTCGAGTGGACACAGTCGTTCAGGGTAATGTTGATAAGCACCCACCTTTATCTCCCTTGAAACGCTGCCACAGACCTAATTGCCAATTAGGTTTTGCAAGGCTGAATGTAGCACAGAGTCAAATTGGACTTCTCAGAGCTTGAACCAACTATATGAACAAATTGCTTCCTACAAAGGCTCACGTCCGTTTGCTCCTCTTTTATGTCTTATGGGAGGGACCAATCAACTCCAAGCCTTACTCCCGAGTCGCCCTTTTTTTTCTTAATTGTTCTTGCCTTCAGGCAGCTCTGCACATGCGCACACTGGGCACAGGCTCACACTGTTCTTCTGCCTCGCTGATGTCAGACTCTGAAGGCTCTGGAGGCAGCACATAACTAACAGATGGCCCTGGCCCCCTCTCTGCCTCTGATGTAGAGCCCTCATCCGAGCCTTCCCCAGACTCCAGGACTGGCCCATGGTCCTCCACAACCTCCTCATTGTCTGACTCTGCTGCCAGCTCTGCTGGTTGCCGGCGGGCCACAACAGAATCCTGTTGCCTCTGGTTAGGTCTCCCTCTGAGTCCCTAAAACCAAGGGACTATTTTTTTTAAAAATCACTAGGTTGCATTTTTTTAAAAAAAATTGATTTATATGCCACCCTTCTCCGGAGACTCAGGGCGGCTTACAATGCGCTAAGCAATAGCCTTCATACTTTTGTATATTTATACAAAGTCAGCTTATTGCCCCCACAAACTGGGTCCTCAATTTACCTACCTTAGAAAGGATGGAAGGCTGAGTCAACCTTGAGCCTGGTGAGATTTGAACTTACAGTAATTGCAGGCAGCTGGTTTAAATCACTATGCTTTTTAGTCTGCTGAGCTAAACCAGGCTTCTAACAGAGAGATAACAGAGGGATAGAATGAAGATTACGTGAAGTATTAGTATTGCTTTATAAAGCCTTAGTAAGACCACACTTAGAATACTGCATCCAGTTTTGGTCACCATATTATAAAAAAGATGTAGAGATTCTGGAAAGAGTGTAGAAATGAGCAACAAAGACAATTAGAAAGCTAAAGGCTAAAACATCTGAAGAACGGTTGCAGGAATTGGATTTGTCTAGTCTAGTGAAAAAAAGAACTAGGGGTAATAGCAGTATTCCAATATTTGAGGGGCTGCCACAAAGAAGAGGGGTCAACCTATTTTCCAAAGCTCCAGGAGGCAGGACAAAAAGCAATGGGTGGAAAATAATCAAGGAGAGAAGCAACCTAGAACTGAGGAGAAATTTCCTGACAGAACAATTAACCAGTCGAACAGTTTGCCCTCAGAACTTGTGGGTGGTCCATCACTGGAGGCTTTTAAGAAGAGACTAGACAACCATTTCAGGGATGGGTTCTAAAATATTTTACTACCGGTTCTGTGGGCGTGGCTTATTTTGTGGGTATGGCTTGATGGTCACGTGACAATTCTTTAGGATTTAGCAGAGGTACTGGTCTACCAGGCTTTTAACTGCTTGCAGAGCTGTACCGGTCTACCCATTTGTTTTTGCAGGCTCTGGTCCACTCATGTATTTTTGCAGGCACTGGTCTACCCATTTATTTTTGCAGGCACCAGTCTACTCATGTATTTTTGGAGGCATCGGTCTACCATCAAACTGCCTTTTACCACTGATCAGCTGTAGGGTGGCCCTTTGAAGCCCCACAAAAAGAGTTTAAACAGTTTTTTTCCTTATAGCCCATCAGCTGGGACTCAAGAGGCAGCAATAGATTGGGGGGGGGGGGTGTAAATAAAAGGTAAGAATAATGCGGGGAGGGCGGGGAGGTGGGGGGGCAGAACCAGTTCGGTGATGTCATATCGTCACCGCTACCGGCTCGGCGGAACTGGGAGGAACCCACCACTGAACCACTTGTCTGGAATGGTACATGGTCTCTTGCTTTTGCAGGGGGTTGGACCAGAAGACCTCCAAGATTCCTTCCAACTCTCTTATTCTGTTATTCTGTTAAACGGCAGCCACAAAACTCCAGATGCCATACACCAGTGATGGCTAACCTTTTTGCCATCGCGTGCCAAAAGTGGGGGGAGCACGGTGGGGTCACACGCACGCGTGCCCACATCCATAATTCTATGTGCCCCGCCCCCCCCCCCCCCGCTTTTGGCACGCGTTGGCACGGTGGGCCTGTTTTTTGCTCTCCCCAGGCTCCAGAGCCTTTCTAGGAGCCTGGGGAGGACAAAAACGGCCTTCCCCACCCTCCCAGAGGCTCTCCGGAGGCCAGAAACAGTGTGTTTTCTGACTTCTGGTGGGCTCAGAAGGCCTGAAAATCAGCTGGCTGGTGTACGCATGTGTGCCAGAGCTGAGCTCGCGTGCCCACCGATATGGCTCCGCGTGCCACTTATGGCACCCGTGCCATAGGTTCGCCATCACGGCCATACACAATTCTCTTAGGCTATGGCCTAGATGAATTGAAATTTCAAAATGGTGGGGGGATATTTATGTGTTCAGCTAGCCAGCATATAATGGGTAGCTTCTGTTAAAAAGGAGCAAAACATTGAATTACACAGAAAATGGAGAGGAAATCAATCTAATTTAGAAAATAGCAGTCATTGTTCAATACTCCCTGGTAATTTTGAAGCAGCCGTGTAATAATATTACTTTGGCAAAATGAGTTTCTGTACAAAAATTCAGCTTGGCTTAAAAGCTGCCCGGTGATAGTTTTCCAATTAATGCATTTCACAGGGCTCAGTTATGGGTCGAATTTCATGTTGGTACATTAGAAGAGAAAGAGAAGCAGGATGCATCGGAATACTGTTGCAAAAAAGGTGCTTTAGCCAAAATCAGTAGACACTACTTCATGCATTTAATAGTTAGCAGTCCTACCAAAGGTGTCCAGTGTACATATAAAATTTGCCAGAGGGCAGGCATGGGTGATCCATGTCCTACCTGATGAATTTGATATAAAAGTGATAGATCTTCAATACAGATGTAACACCAATCCACCATCTTGCAGATTCTGTCCGTCCTCCAAAGAAGGCCCTGAGTCTTACACACATATTTTTTATACATATTTTGTAATGGTTTTGGCCAAAGAACTTGACGTAGGGGATATGAGACAAATTCAATTTAATATTTTGTGAGGAATAAAGCAATCTGAGATAGCTGTGTGTAATTCACAAATGAGAGCCATTTAAAGCCAGGGATTTTTGTTTAAAATTGAAAAATTTCAATTCAGTTGCTCCGAATCATTTTTATATCTTGCTTGAATCTGTAGGTAAGGTCACCATTCTATTTTAATTCCCTGTGTTGTTAATCCCTGATTAGATTTAAGTTTCCCTTGCCCATCTAGAAGCTCTTTATATGTTTTATATTCCAGTAACCGCAATGCTTGTGACTGCCTCTTTGACAATGATTACCAAAAGAAAGGGTCCACAACCTATGGGTCCCAACCCACTACTAGGCTGCGACCTATTGGCCATCGGGCCATGTGAGTGTCAACTTGCAAAGCATCCCTGGCCTGCTCTCGGGTTGCCATAGGCCAGGGGGGATGGGAAACTGGCGAAACTGCACAGCAGCAAAAAACAGAGGAACATTCCACGCTTATCTCCCTCAAGGCTATATCCCAGGGATACCTGCAGCAGTCAAAGGGGAGTGACCTCTACAACCCGCAAAATTGCTCCGTTGGCGAATGTGATTGATGACACAACCTGGGGGGGGAGGGGGAAAACAGGGTCATAATTGGAGAGTAAATTACATAGGGTCAGAGCTGGCTTCACTTGGGAATGTGCCGACTTGAAGCTCCTAATAAATACCTGGATTTCTTTTGAAGCTTGGCTCAAGACTCATGATTTAATTAGGGCATCCATCGGAACCCTGACAGGGAGTAGCTGGACACCCCACTCGTGCGGGCACTCGCAGCCTCTCTCATCCCTGCCCTCCTCCCACAAAACCATCCCCTATTTTTCCCCTCCCCCCATTTTAGGCCGCCAACCCAGAAAGGTTGGGGAACTCTGACCAAAAGGGCACACAGAAAGGAAGAATATCAGAAATGTTGCAGCATATGGACTAGGACAGGAGTCCCCAACCTCCAGGTCTCACAATGGGTGAGCGAAACTGTGCATGTAGGGGATCTAGGTTACACGCTCCTCTTCTCTTCCCCCACCCCTGGTCTGTGGAAAAATTGTCTAATGCCAGAAAGATTGGGGATCGCTGGACTAAAAGATCTCCAAGGTCCTTTCCAGCCCATGAAAACATATTTCCTATGTTTGCAGTTCCTTAATCAGGGCCATTATAACCCGGTGTGTAAACTGTGTATCCAGGGATGGGCTGCCGGTTGTAACAATCGGTTTGCCCGGAACCGAAAATGTGAGAGCGTGCCAGGGGTGGTATTCACTTACCTTCGCTATCGGTTTGCAAATGTGAACGCGCTCCCTTGCTTCGTTCGCGCCCTCCACCTGCGCACATGGACAGAGCATTTTGCACATGCGCAGAGGGTAAAAAATGACATCAGTGCAGGTGGGCAGAGCCTCCGGCAGATGCCACTACCGGTTCGCACAATCTGGATAGAATGGCTGAATTGCACCACTGGAGCGCGCGCAGCATCGAAAAACCAGTGATTATATAGGACGTGATAGAGCCAGGGCAGGTGAGCAGGGCCAGCCCTGCTAGGAACCACCCGGTTCGTCCAAATTGGTCCAAACCATCAGCAGCCCGCTACTGTGTGTATTACACAAGTGTATGCTCCATGGGGCGGGGGAACAACTGTTGTAATTTAAAAATAAACCAGGAATATAATATCAGTAGCAGAAGATTGGAATTTTGCACACACAGCTCACAGAATTGTGACAGAAGTTACATCTGCAACCTAGCAGGCCTTCGTATAAATATAACCATTTTTAAAAGCCATTTTTAAAAGCACTACGTGGAATTCTGCAGAACGGTGCCTTACATGTCAGCAACAGTCTTGGTATTCATGGAAATTGTATAGCGTATTTTGTCAAGTTCATGCTTTCCTTAGTGTGGGCTCACCATAAGCCATGCTGTATTTCATCAATTTTCGAATAAGCCATAGTGGCTTAGTTCATGCATGCCGTACTATGCCATAAACCACGATTGACAACCCACAGTGTCAATCCAGTAAATTAGAATATGTGTACTCCATGTAGAGTGTTTTTAACTTGGGGGTGGGGGGGAATGGTTTTTCTTTTATGTTTTATTTCCCTCTGGTGATGCAATTCCTTTTTTTCGGCTATCAGACTCATATAATATCCGAGAGCAGAGGAATCCTCACTACTGAAATATGATTCTCTCTCAGCTTTCATTCCAGGAAGTTCTTCTTTTAAAAATTAAAGAACACACATGATTCCATGTACTTAAATCCTGCCTTCAAGGTGGCCATTAAATTCAGTATAACAGTAATTCCCTGCCATGAATAAATAAACTTGGAGCTTACAATAATTTCTACCATCTTATTTTACAAGAGCACCATCTAGTGGCCTAGAGGGAGCCAACATATTCGCCAAGGCTTTAGCTATAGCAATAGCAATAGCACTTAGACTTATAGACCACTTCACACTGCTTTACAGCCCTCTCTAAGCGGTTTACAGAGTCAGCATATTACCCGCAACAATCTGGCTCCTCATTTTACTGATCTTGGAATCAGTAAAGGCTGAGTCAACCTTGGAAGGCTGATGGAAGGCTGAGTCAACCTTGAGCCTGGTGAGATTTGAACTGCCGAACTGCAGCTAGCAGTCAGCTGAAGTAGCCTGCAGTAATGCGCCGCCTCGGCTATCTGCCTTACTGGGAAAAAAGGTGGATTGATTGATTGATTGATTGATTGATTGATATTTTGGTTTTTCCTGGGGTCACCTGATTTAGCGACACTAATTGTAATTTTCATGATAGAAAATTAGCTGACTTTCCAATCTCAAAAATAAAGTGATATCAGAAGAATTTAGGACTTGGTTTGGAATCTTTTGGAAATACACTACAGAGGTATAGACTACTGCACTGTAAGCAAAAAAAAAAAGTCAGTTAGAAAAAGAGAATAGTAAGCCACCTCCGAACTGTTGTTGTAACTCTGTACGGACGTGAAAAGTTTCATGAAATCATTGTGTCTCTTGATTCAACTTGATGGGGACTCTAGTCCTTGACTTATGATCAGTCACTCGCCAACCATTTGAAGTCACTAAGGATCCCCCCCCCAAAGGGTACTTACCATACAACCTGAATTCAAAGTTCTGATGGTCACTGCCATCCTCAGCCCCCCTTCCCCCCCCAATCACTTGACTGCAATCTGGGCACTCGGAAGCTGGCCTGAATTTATGACTATTTGCAGTGTCCTGCTCAGATGACCACAGTTGATTTTTTTAAAAAAATTGATTTATATGCCGCCTTTTTCCGGAGACTCAGGGTGACTTACAATGCGTTAAGCAATAGCCTTCATACTTTTGTATATTTATACAAAGTCAGCTTATGCGTACGACCTCCGACCTCCGTGTATTTCGTTGTGTATTTCGCTGTGCCCTCAAGAATCTGTTGTTCCACCAGGCCGGGCTATCAATGTAATGATTTTAAATGGGGTTTTAATTTTTTTTTTAATTTGATTTATATGCCGCCCTTCTCTGGAGACTCAGGGCGGCTTACAATGCGCTAAGCAATAGCCTTCATACTTTTGTATATTTATACGAAGTCAGCTTATTGCCCCCACAAACTGGGTCCTCAATTTACCTACCTTAGAAAGGATGGAAGGCTGAGTCAACCTTGAGCCTGGTGAGATTCGAACGTGCAATAATTGAAGGCAGCTGGTGTTAATAACAGGGTGCTTTAGGCCACTGTACTACCAAGGCTCTTGGGGGTTTTAAATCTGAGCCGAAATTATTTAATAATTTTAATTATTTTTAATTGATGTTTGTCTTTGTGCTTTTCATAGGCTGTACACCGCCCTAAGTCCTTCGGGAGAAGGGCGGTATAGAAATAAAATTATTATTATTATTATTATTATTATTATTATTATTATTATTATTATTGCCCCCACAATCTGGGTCCTCATTTTACCTACCTTAGAAAGGATGGAAGGCTGAGTCAACTTTGAGCCTGGTGAGATTCGAACTTGCAGTAATTACAGGCAGCTGATGTTAATAACAATGCTTTAGTCTACTGCACCACTCAGGCCCTCAGGACTAGTTGATGAGGCTTTTGCCAAAACATTTCAGCAAAAATGGCCCTGAGCAAGCAATGAGTTCACTTTATGACCATGGTGTCTTACAACCAAAAAAGGCTGTAAGATCGAGCCTGCGTGACCCGCGTTACAACCAAGACAATTTTAAACCGCAAGAGGGCAGGCTCCGTTATGGTCATAAATCAAGGAATACACGCCCGTGGCTAAGTGCTGGAAGTTTGATCATTGGACCACAGGGATGCACGCGTAAGTGTGCAAACAGTCATAATTCACTTGAATTCGCATCATTGTAACTTCGAACAGTCACTAAATGAACTGTTGTAAGTTGAGGACTAGCTGTACATAGGTTTTCTGAATAGGTAATATGATTTGCTTTAGAACAGGGGTGTCTAACTCAAGGCCTGGGGGCCGAATCCAGCCCGCGGGGTGCTTAGATCTGGCTCACAGGGTCACCCTGGAAACAGTGAAGGACCAGCCCACAGTGCCTCTGCCAATGAAAATGGAGCTTGGGAGGGCCACACGCGGCCCTCCCGAGCTCCACTTTCACTGGCAGAGGATTGCAGGAGGCCGTCACAGCCGAAAACGGAGCTCAGGAGCCCGTTTTTGCTGTCAGAGTGCTCGGATCACCACAGGTGCCCCCAACATGAGTGACATCAAGCTGGCCATGCCCACCCTGCCCACATCCCCCCCGCCCCCCCCCCCCCGAGGTCAAACACAACCCTGATGCGGCCCTCAATGAAATAAAGTTTGATCCCCCTCTGCTTTAGAATCATCCAAAGAGGTCCAAAACGGATACGAGATGTTCCGAGATCTAATCTTATGTTTACAACTGGATATTTTCTGTCCCATTCCTGCAGAAATACAGATGTACACACAGTGGCCTCGTTGTTGAAACTCTACCTCAGGGAGTTGCCGGAACCGGTTATCCCGTATTCCAAATATGAAGAGTTTCTCTCCTGTGCCAAAATGCTCAGCAAAGAAAAGGAAACGGTGAGTTTCGTCTCTCGGTTTGGATTGATGTTAGTACCCAAATCCCCTTATCTGGGGATTTCTATCTGAATTTAGTTCCCAATTATTTGCATGGGTGCTGGATATTTCTCCATTTTCACTTTTTTTTTATTACATATTCACACAGGGGCTGAATGAATTAGCAAAGCAAGTGAAGAATTTGCCGCTCGTCAACTTTAATCTACTCAAGTACATTTGCAGGTAAATCATCCTGATCCAAAAAACAAACAAACAAACAATACTATGGCTGTGCCCCATATATCATTAGACAGCTCAATTGTTTACAGCACTTTCATTAGGATAATTGCAGACTAGTTGATTTTTTTTTTTTTGGTCTCTAAATCCTTATTACAAGTATGAGAGGCTACAGTATATAGAGGCTACAATCTAGTGGTGAAATGTAAAATTTGTTACTACCGGTTCTGTGGGCATAGCTTGGTGGGGGCAATGTGACTGGGTGGGCGTGGCCAACTCCTTTTTTTAACTTTTAAAAGCATTTTTTCTGCAACCTCTTCGGCCGAAGAGGTTGTAAAAAAAATGCTTTTAAAAGGCTCTGATGATCCCAGCTGAGTTGCCTGATCATTGGAGGCTTCTGTTTTCTTTTAAAAGCTTTTTTTTTTAAAGAAAAAAAGCCTCCGACGATCAGGCAACCAAGCTGGGATCATCAGAGCCTTTTAAAAGCATTTTTTTAACAACCTCTTTGTAGAAAAAATGTTTTTAAAAGTTTTAAAAAAAAGCCTCTGATGATCTCGCGTCTTAGCTGGACGTGGAAGGGGGAAGGATTTTTGCTACCGGTTCTCCGAACTACCCGCTGCCATCACTACCGGATCGGACGATCCGGTCTGAACCAGGAGCATTTCACCCCTGCTAAAATCTCTGAGCATTGGCTGGAAATGTTGAGCCCTCCAGTGCCATCATATCAGGATATATTACATCGATGAACTCTAGCGATTCCATCCACTTCTATTTTATATTTAGCAAGATGTAGTAATTGCCCAGATTATGATTACCTGGACTGCAATGCTACGAGGTTTAGTCTAATGGTCTTCAAATAGGCTTGATTGTGATTACTATCATCCTCTACAACAGGGGTGTCAAACTCAAGGACCGGGGGCCAGATTTGACCCGCAGGGTGCTTAGATCTGGCCCGTGGGGCTACCCTTGAAACAGTGAAGGACCGGCCCGTGGTGTCTCTACCAGCAAAAATGGAGCTTGGGAGGGCTGCATGGGGCTCTGTTTTCACTGACAGAGGCACTGTGGGCCGGTCCTTTGCTTTTCGCTGGCAGAAGGCTAGCAAAACAAACTAAAAACAAAACAAAAGGAGAAATGTTTCTCCTTTTTCATTTGAGCATGCAAGAAGGGTCAGAAAAGGAGAAAGGGAAAGAGGGAAGAAAAAGAAAAAGAAGGCAAGATGGGAAGAGAGCAAGGAAGGAAAAAGAAGGAAAGAGGGAAAGGAAGGAGAAGGAAGTGGGAAGGGGAGGGAGGGAGGGAGGGAGGAAGGAAGGAAGGAAGGATATAATGAGGGTGAGGGAGGGTCTAAGGGAAGTCCTGCCTTAGCACTTGGCCACCACAGGTGCCCCCAACACAAGTGACGTCGAACTGGCCACACCCACCCTGGTCATACCCACCCCAGCCCCCTGAGGTCACATACAACCCTGATGCGGCCCTCAATGAAATCGAGTTTCACACCACTGCTCTACAGCAAAGTCTTCTTACCAAAAATGATGGAAGTTGTGATCCAATCCCTCCGGAAAGCAGCATGGCTTATCCTAGCTAGAAGGGAATCACGACAAACACCCAACAAAACTGTGTTATTGGACGAGCATGTGGTTGGAACATTAGAAAACCATTTTTATGCTGGTACAATAACATTTGCATTGATTCTTTTACATGTTATTGGCGCTTTGCTTTTGGAAGGGAGGGGTGTATAAAAACGAGGGCGATCATTTTTGAGGGAGATGTGCAGTTCAAAAATGTGGGGGGGGAATAATTGATTAAATAAAGACATATAAGGATTTATAAGAATGGTAATAACGCTTTGTCCTTAGATTTATAACTGAAACTTAGTTGAGATGTATGTTCCATTGATTTCGGTGAGATGCATTAGATGGGAATTAGACTAAGTTGTAGATCTGGGTCAGCAGGTTCTGACAGGTAGCAGAAATTTTGAGTAGTTCGGAGAACCGGTAGTAGAAATTTTGAGTAGTTCGGAGAACCGGTAGTGGAAATTTTGAGTAGTTCGGAGAACCGGTAGTGGAAATTTTGAGTAGTTCGGAGAACCGGTAGTGGAAATTTTGAGGAGTTCGGAGAACTGGTAGCAGAAATTTTGAGTAGTTCGGGGAACCGGTAGTGGAAATTTTGAGTATTTCGGAGAACCGGTAGCGGAAATTTTGAGTATTTCGGAGAACCAGTAGTGGAAATTTTGAGTAGTTCGGAGAACCGGTAGTGGAAATTTTGAGTAGTTCGGAGAACCGGTAGCAGAAATTTTGAGCAGTTTGGAGAACCGGTAGCAGAAATTTTGAGTAGTTCAGAGAACCAGCAAATACCACCTCTGGCTGGCCCCAGAGTGGGGTGGGAATGGAGATTTTGCAATATCCTTTCCCCAGGAGTGGGGAGGGAATGGAGATTTTGCAGTATCCTTCCCCTGCCACACCCACCAAGCCACGCCCACCAAGCTATGCCCACAGAACCGGTAGTAAAAACATTTGGATTTCACCACTGATCTGGGTTCATGTATTGTGCTAAATCGTGATTTTCTGAATAAGCCATAATGATCTCGGATCATGCAACATAGTGAACCATACAGTAAATCATGCTGTATAAACTTCGGTGGTTTGATTCATACAACTTGCTAAGCCAAAACCGAAGCAAAATCATTTAATGCTTTGTATGATCTCTTATTATAGCAAACTCACCGGAATCAATCAAGCCAATACAAATCCTGATGGTTTTAATAAATCCATTTTATGTCTGGATATATCTGGATTCAATACCATATGAACAAATATAGAGAAAACATGAATAGGAGGACAAGAACGTAGGTAGAAGTGGGTGAAGAACAGTAGTTATTCTTCCTGGAGTCTAGCCAAAACGTTTTGGTGCTGTTCTAGTTTTTATCTTTGTTTCCTTTTGACTTTATATTCCATTTCTTTTCTTTTTTTTCCAAATTCAAGCAAGGGAATTTTCTGTGGACTAAAGTAGACAAAATATAATCAATTGCACCAATGGGTGTTTCAAAGATAACAGCAAATGAGAATCAGATCAATCCTTGGAAAATAAGGGTTTTTTTTTTAATCTTCTGTTCCTCCTCCGGGGATTATCTGTCTTTCTCCATTTCTCCACCAAAGATATTCTCTGTGTCTTTTCTCTACTTCCAATATAAAAGCAGCTCCAGAGAATAGAACAGGGAGTCCAGTTCAAGAGAATTTATGTATGCGATTCCTAATTCTATTTAGCGTGATTTGTCTAAAGAGATTAGGGATGCGGTGGCTCACTGGCTAAGACGATCAGAAGGTCGGCAGTTCAACGGTTCGAATCCCTAGTGCTGTGGAATGGAGTGAGCTCCCATTACTTGTCCCAGCTTCTGCCAACCTAGCAGTTCGAAAGCACGTAACAAAATGCAAGTAGAAAAATAGGGACCACCTTTGGTGGGAAGCGTTCCGTGTGCCTTTGGCGTTTAGTCGTGCCGGCCACATGACCACAGAGACGTCTTCGGACAGCGCTGGCTCTTCGGCTTAGAAACGGAGATGAGCACCGCTCCCTAGAGTTGGGAACGACTAGCACGCATGTGCGGGGGAACCTTTACCTTTACCTTATCTAATAAGATCCTGTCATCATATGTAACTGAATGCTGGGCTTTCACTCTCCTCCTGCCCTACCTACCCCTGGTTCCTTGAATGTCTGAATAGATTCCTGGATGAAGTTCAGTCCTATTCTGGAGTCAACAAAATGAGTGTGCAAAATCTGGCGACCGTGTTTGGCCCCAACATCCTCCGTCCCAAAGTAGAAGATCCTCTGACAATCATGGAAGGTAAGTCGATGAGGATGAAAACGATAATGCAAATTGTCCAAATTCCATGAAGTGTTTTGAAAGATTAAGATACAGCATGGGTAAAATGTTCTTTTCTCATGCTTCGTTAAATGCATAGAAATGATCTGAAGCAAACGCTCGAAGATTACATTTTTTGCTAGGCGGCATGGCAAAATGGTAAAATTCTTTTACCCACTACAGGTAGTCCTCAACTTACAACAGTTCATTTAGTGACTGTTCACAATTACAATAGCACTGGAAAAAGTGACTTATGACTGTTTTTCACAGTTACGACTTTTCCAGCATCCCTATGATCATGTGAACAAAATTCAGATACTTGATCACTGGTTCATATTTATGACAGTTACAGAGCCCCGGGCTCATGGAATCCCCTTTTGCAACCTTCTGACAAGCAAAGTCAATGGGGAAGCCAGATTCACTTAACAACCGGGTTACTAACTTATCAACTGCAGTGATTCACTTAACAACTGTGGCAAGAAAGGTCGTAAACTGGGGGAAAACTCACTTAACACAGGTCTCACTTAACAACAGATAATTTGGGCTCAATTATGGTCATAAGTCGAGGACTGCCTGTATTGAACATGAAGGATCCATCCCGCGCACTGAAAAACAGCTACATATCACAAAATATAGCTAATTTCAGCATTTGAGTTTCTACAGACAAGAAGGATTTAAAGGCGATAGTCCATACATTCCAATTTCTGAGCCCGTCTAAATGCTGTAGAGATTGAAATAAAGATAACAAACTCCAGATATAGCAATGGGGTAATTATTGGAACAGCCACTCCACATCATTTTTAAAACATTGTTAAAAGCAGCATGAAGAATTATTCCTGGGGGGACGGGGAAGTTTATATGTCATTGTGCTCAGAGGTAACGTAATGCAGAATTCCCTAACTTTTCCATTTTTGCAAACCGTTGTGGGAGGAGAACAGTGGGAATAGTTCCACACAAGTGGCAGGCAAGCTCGCACAAATAGTGTGTGCACGCGTTCAGTCGCTGCTCGCACAAATGGAGCATGCACGCACATGCTCATCCACTGCTCACATACCGCTTCCATGGCCCGGTTCTGAATGGCTCAAGGCCAAGGAGTGGGCCGCAGCCTGGGGATTGGGGACCCCTTATCTGAGAATGACCTTGGGAGATAGGAGGCAAAGCCTGGAGTCGACTACTGATGTGTAAAAGATATCTCAGCCCACAGAAGGAGGACGGTTGTGGAAAATACGTTAGAAGGGACCTGTTGTGGCCCGCCAGTGGCCAGCAGAGCTGGTAGCAAATTTGGACAGTGAGGAGGTTGGGGAGGAACATGGGCCAGTCCTGGAGTCTGGGGAAGGCTCTGACGAGTGATCTGCGTTGGTGGCAGAGAGGGGGCCAGGGCCGGATGCCAGTTATCAGCTGCCTTCGGAGTCAGACATCAGTGAGGCAGACGAACAGCTGGAGCCTGTTCCCAGTGTGCGCGTGCATAGAGTTGCCAGATGAAGGGAACAGCTAAAGAACAAGGGTCGACTAGGGAGTAAGGCCACAGATGGACGATGAAGGGCTCCTCTCATAGGGAATAAAAGAGGAGCAAAAGGGGAGGGATGTTTGCAGGAGACAATTAGTTCATTCCTGCATTCTTGCCAAGTATTGCGGCGTCTGAAAGATATCGGCCTGGCCACTCTCCAAGTCTGATAAAGGTCGGTAATTGTGAACTCTCTTGAAAGACTGTGGGAGAGGAAAGACTTTCCCGGAGAGGAATTCACTATAAATTAAATAAAAGGGGTTTAACAGGACGAGGACTTGGGCTTCGTGCTGCTGGGGAAAGCCTAGGTCAGAACAGGACCCTCCCTAGTTTTCTAGAAAGTAAAATGAAAGGAATGGAGAAATATCTCAAAGGTCCTGTTTCAAAAGGCAACTGGACTTTCTCTTGGAAGATGTTTGGATGTCGTCATCCAAGAAGCTTCTCGGCGGTTCTGATGGGAAGTGAAGCATCCTCAAGGAAGAACATAGAAAGTCCAGTCGCCTTTTGAAGAAGCATCTTTGAGACAACTTGAATGACTATTTCCGTAGATGAGCGGGGGAAATACTTTCCGTCTTACAAAATTCTGTTAATATAACCTTACAATTAAGATAGAATTTGTAATTCTGTTTGGGCTTTTGCCTGGACTACTTCACAAAGTAGTTCACATTGATCTTCTCATTTGCCAAGTGTTTCTTAAGTAATCCAGACAGTGATTACCATATTTTTTGGAGTATAGGATGCACCTTTTTCCCCCCTAAAAGAGAGTGAAAATTTAGGTGTGTCTTATACACCAAATGTAGCCCCGCCCACCCACTGGCCCCCACCCTTTGGTCTCTGCCTCCCAGCAGTTTACCTCCTTGCAGCAGCAAGCAGCAAGAAGAAACAGCTCCTTTCAGCTTCAGCACAACCTAATTAGCACAAGTCGATTGGATCAGCCTCCCGACTCTCAGCTGTTTTGCTCTCAGCTGTTTTGCGCGGGCCTCTGCTGCTTGCTGCAAGGAGGTGAATTACTGAGAACAGATTATTTTTTTTATTGTGCTAATCAAGCTATGCTGAAAACGAAAATGAAAGTAAAGCAGGCTATTTGCTGTTTGCTGCAACAAGGCAAAATTGCTGGGAGGCAGAGGCAGATTTCTTTTTTTTTGTTTTCCTCACCAAAAAAGGTAGGTGCGTCTTATAGTCCGGAGCGTCTTATACTCCAAATAATACAGTATATATAGCAGCAAAAGCAATTAAAATGATCTCCTCTTCTCCCATTTCTTTACAATTATGGAATTCAATTCCATACAATGAAAGCCAGATTCTAAGGATAACAGGAGGGATAAAATTATTGTCCTTCTGGCCTTGCCCTCTCTCTTACTGTTACATAGCCCTTTCCAGCTCAAGGGATCTATGATTCCAGCTGGACATCATTGGAAAAAAACTAGATCTGGGTTGGCAGAACGCAGATCTGCATATCCTGCACATTGTTAGTCATTTAGAATACTGGGGAAAATGTTTTACATTTCAGTGGTTTGACAATACCAATATTAACGAGCTTGTCCATTGCTTTATGCTGCTGGAATGATAAATAAATAAACATAAATATAAATACACAAGGGACTCGGAAGAATTGTGAACTCAATTGAGTTCTGGTAGACTCCCTAAATTGGTAGTCTTAGAATTAATTCTAAATATGTATGTAAGAACAGGTGCATGAAAATTAATTTTAAAATGGAACCAAATGCTGGAGGGACGTGGTAGCCTCTGCTTTGCTAGACGACTTCAAGGAGACACATTTGAGAGGAGTGTAAATTCCTACACCAAGAAAATGGTTGGATCTAGTGATCTAAATCAGGGGTCTCCAATGTTGGCAACTTTAAGACCCCTGATCTAAACGATCCTTTCAAACAAACTCTGTGCTTCTATTCCAACTTTAATTGATCTCTGGATTCTAGTTAAAAACTGGAATCCTTCCTTCCATGCCTAAAGACTCCCCAACTCTCAGTTAGATAAGTCTTTAACATTGCTGTCACAATATTAAAGTCTAATTATGAAAATTAAAGCACTTCAATTGCTTCCAAAGATCCGGATCTAAGTTTTCATCTTAGATGCATTTTAGCAGTAGCCACTTAGGCTTATATACTGCTTCACAGTGCTTTCACAGCCCTCTCTAAGTGGTTTACAGAGTCAGCCTCTTGCCCCCAACAATCTGGGTCCTCATTTTACCCACCTCGGAAGAATGGAAGGCTGAATCAACCTTGAACCTGTTTGCCAAATTTGAGATTCAAACCGGCAAATTGCAGGCAGTCGGCAGTCGGCAGAAATACCCTGCAGTACCGCATTCTTACCACTGCGCCACCACGGCTCTTTCTAACTCATTAAAATAGCATGGGGAAAAAATAGGCATATCTATCTTGTGCCTGCAGATGTTTAGATTTCCAGGTCAGTGGTAGGTTGCCCCCGGTTCGGACCGGTTCACAAGAACCGGTAGTAAAACGGGTAGGAGGCCCCGCCCACCATCTGGCGATCCGTCATCGGCGATCTGCATATGCGCAGAAGCTTCTGTGCATGCAAAGAAGCAAGGTGCGCATGCGAGCAAAGCATGTGCGCGCACGCGGGCGATCCCATTGCAAAGCGGTAGTAAAGGTAAGTAGAACCCACTCCTGGTCCAGGTGTTACCCCAAATCTGATCCACCCTTCCAGCGGCCCATTTTCCTGGCAGAGCACCACAGGCGCTCCTGACACGCATGACGTCAAGCTGGCCACGCCCCCCTGCCCCCTGAGGTAAAAAACAACTCTGATGCGGCCCTCAATGAAATCGAGTTTGACACCCCTGGCTTATACTATTAAAACAAAAACATTTTAAAAATATGCTTAAAATGGCCACTCGAAGAACACCGCCCTAATTTTTTTTCGAGAAATACGGAAGAAGGTGGGAAGGATTGGGAAGTGCTAGATGCCATGTTCCACGTGAAAGCTCCATAAATTAAAGAAAAGGAGTCGTGCTGTTTGGCTTCCAGGAGTGTCTGAAAAATGCAGGCTGGCGATTCATTACCTGCATCTCGAGTGACGCCCCCCTCCTGACTTCCTAGAATTCACTTTGATTTATAATACCGGCAGCAGCAGAGTCTCTCCTCAAAGATTGGGATACACTCTAGAGGCTGCTCTAAGTTTCATGCCAGAGTGTTTATTTATATTGATATTAGATTAATTTTACAGGTCTTGTCATTATGATATGCTGTTAGAGTCGACAAAATTAAATTTGTAGCGATGGGAGGCAGGGGGGCTTCACCCTCTTCCTTCCGAAGGTTTCTGAGGTGGACCTCCTCTAGGGCAAATGACCCTCCAGCCATCTGGAAGTGAACTTCAACAATTCTAATTAAGACCATTCGTCTCTCTGCTCCGTATGGCTTTGCTCCCACCGTTTTCCCCCCCCAGAGTTCCTTAAGGGTTTCTTTGGTTACTTGTTTTGTTCTGATGTGAAAAATGCATCTTTCCCATACTCTATGCAATCCATAGAGGGCCACGTTGTATGGGCTGAAAAGGGATGCGAGAAGAATAGAGTTTTGTCCTGTGTAATATGGGCTTCAGTCTGCTGCATTGTCTTACAACCCTTCAGAATTCTAAACCGGTGGGGCTAATTTCAATGACGATTCTGAGGATTTTAGTCCCAACGATCAGGCATTATGATTGGTACATCGTTAGAATAGATGTGGCATTAATAAAATGGAAACATAGGAGAGAGACACACACACAAAGAGAGAGACAGAGAGAGGGGGGAGGGGGAGAGAGAAAGAGAAAGAAAGAAAGAGAGAGAGAGAGAAAGAAGAGAGAAAGAGGGGGAGAAAGAAAGAAAGAAGAAGAGTGAGAAAGAGAGGGGGAAAGAGAGAAAGAAAGGAGAGAGTGAAAGAGAGAGAAAGAAAAAGAGAAGAAGAGAGAGAAAGAAAAAAGAAGAGAAAGAGAGGGAGAGAGAAAGAGAAAGAAAGAAAGAGGGGTAGAGAGAAAGAGAGGGAGAGACACAGAGAGAGAGGGAGAGAGAGAGAAAAGAGAGAGAGAGGGAGAGAAAAAAAGAAAGAGAAAGAAAGAAATGGATAGAGAGAAAGAGTGGGAGAGAGAGAGGGAGGGAGAGCGAGAGAAATAAAAAAGAAGAGAGAGAGAGAAATGAAGAAGAGAGAAAGAGAGAGGGAGAGGGAGAGAAAAAAGAGAAAGAGGAGGAAAGAAAGAAAGAGAGGGGTAGAGAGAAAGAGTGGGGGAGAGAGAGGGAGGGAGAGCGAGAGAAATAAAAAAGAAGAGAGAAAGAGAGA
>WNWU01000007.1:37114282-37143611 GCA_012654045.1 Ptyas mucosa | reverse complement strand
AATAGAATAGAATAGAATAGAATAGAATAGAATAGAATAGAATAGAATAACAAGAGTTGGAAGGGACCGTGGAGATCTTCTAATACAACCCCCTGCCCAGGCAGGAAACCCGATACCATTTCAGACAAATGGTGTCCAATCTCTTCTTAAAAACTTCCAGTGTTGGAGAATTCACAACTTCTGGAGGCAAGTTGTTCCACTGATTAATTGTTCTAACTGTCCGGAAAATTCTCCTTAGTTCTAGGTTGTTTTTTTCCTTGATTAGCTTCCACCCATTGCTTCTTGTCCTGCCCTCAGGTGCTTTGGAGAACAGCTGGACTCCCTCTTCTTTGTGGCAGCCCCTGAGATATCGGAAGACTGCTATCATGTCTCCCCTAGTCCTTCTTTTCATTAACCTAGACATACCCAGTTCCAGTTGCTATTTTTTCTGTGAATAAATTAACAAAAGGACTGGCACTATTGTTAAGTACACAAAACGTTTTTAACTAAAGGGATTTATTGGCACAAGTGCTTCCTTTGTCCCGTTTCATAGCCACGTATGATTTCTGATTAACGGATGCTGGCATCTTGTGCCCATGTTGTTCAATAACACTTAGACAGCCATTAATGAAATGAAAATGTTCCTTCCTTCCTTAGAACATAGAATAATAGGTTTGGAAGAGACCTTGGAAGTCTTCCAGTCCAACCCCGTGCTCATGGCAGGAGATTTTATCCCATTCTGGACAAATGGCTGTCAGGTTTCTTCACTCACAACTTCTGGAGACAAGTCATTCCACTGATTAATTGTTCTCTCTGTCAGGAAATTTCTCTTTAGTTCTAGGCTGGATCTCTCTTTAATGATCTTCCACTCATTATTTTTTGTCCTGCCCTCAGCTGCTTTGGAGAATGACTCCTTCATCTCTGTGACAGTCGCTCAAATATTGAAAGACAGCTATCATATCATTCCTAATCCTTCTGTTCATCAAAGTAGACATACCTAGTTCAGTAATGGGTTTCATTTACCTTCGCTACCAGTTTGGAACTGTGAGCTCGTGCGTGGCGCTTCTGCGCATGCGCAGAACATCTGTGATGACATCCAGGCAGGTGGGCGGAGCCTCCCGCCACCACTACTACCGGTTCGCCTCTGACCTAGTTCCTTCAATCATTCCTGTTTCCCTTCCTTCCTTCCCTCCCTCCCTCCCTCCCTTCCTATTTTTTTTAATTAAAATTATCCTGACTAACAAGAAAACTTAGCAGCAAGAAATTTTGAGATTCAGGAGTCTAAAACAATCACAAAAGACAAGGGGGCCGGGGGGGGGGGGGAGGGAATTAAATCAAAATCAAAATACCCTAAAAGAAAATAGACATAAATAAAAACGCAAGGAATAACAGGCCATAAACTTTCTATTTTTTTATCCTGTAAAGTACCCAGAGTCATACAGGAGTTAGGAGACTAATAGAAGAAAATATTTATATCTCTGGGTTGAACTGTGGTGTACGTGGTGTTCTGTGAACTTGGTTGTTTTCTTAACAGACGTTTCATTACCCAACTGGGTAACATCGTCAGTGCTAGCCACTTGCACATAAACAGAGAGCAAATCTCAGTCCCTTCTAGCAGTGATGATATTACCTAGTTGGGAAATTAAACATCTGCAAGAGAACAACCAAGCTCAGAGAACATGAAGGTCTCCACCAGTGGTGGGTTTCAAAATTTTTTACTATCGGTTCTGTGGGCATGGCTTGGTGGGCATGGTGCGGGGGGCATGGCCGGGAAAGGATACTGTAAAATCTCCATTCCCACCCCGCTCCAGGGGAAGGATACTGTAAAATCTCCATTCTGTCCCCACTCCAGGGGAAGGTTACTGCAAAATCCCCATTTCCTCCCGATCAGCTGGGAGGCAGAGAATAGATGGGGGTGGGGCCAGTCAGAATTTTTACTACTGGTTCTCCGAACTACTCAAAATTTCCACTACTGACCAGAACTGGTCAGAACCTGCTGAAACCCACCTCTGGTCTCCACAAAGTCACCAGAGATTGAACAGATTTATATTCCTAAGAAGATACCAAAGTAGAGTCAAACAAGTGAGCAGAGTCTGCTGATTGTACCAAACTGAAAAAAACTGTCCAAGTAACCTTCAGCTTTTGTCTCGCTTTCCGTTCCCAGCCTCGAACAGCGGAATCTCTCGCTGGAGACCGAAATGATGAACCTCCACGACGAACTGGATCAAGAGAAGAAGAAGTTCACCATGGTCGAGATCAAAATGCGCAATGCCGAGCGGGCCAAAGACGACGCGGAGAAACGGAACGACATGTTGCAGAAGGAGATGGAACAGTTTTTCTCAACGTTTGGGGAACTGACAGTTGAGCCGCGTAGGACAGAGAGAGGGAACACCATATGGATCCAGTGAGGGCTGTTCCTGCCGCTCAACAAAGACTGTGGGATTCTGGGAAGAGGATAGTGTGGTATTTTATTGCATTGTTTCTCAACCTTGATGACTTGAAGATGCGTGGACTTCCACTCCCAGAATTCCCCAGCCAGCTATGCTGGCTGGGGAATTCTGGGAGTAGAAGGCCACGCACCTTCAAGTCGCCAAGATTGAGAAGCACTGTTTTATTGTAACAGGTGGCTGGTCACCTGACTGAGGCTAGCACTCAATGTAATGTTATGAGACTTCCACTCTTCATGACTGCATCAACTCACCATATGACTACAAGTTTGCTTCTCAATTGAGAAATCCTTACTCCTCAATCCATCATCATGCTACTGTTAAGTGTTGCAGCAGGCTTTCGGCATATAGATTTTAAATAGGTTATGTGGGACGGGGCGGGGGGGGACGACGGGGGTGCGATAGAAAGAGGCAAAAGATTATTTTAATGCAAGTCTTATATTTAAACTGTCAAATGGTAAACTTCATCGCAATCCAGCTTTTCCTCCCTTGCACTTAACATAGTAAGCTATTTTTGGGCCTTGTGTTATAATCAGCTAATTTTGTATATTATTTCCCCTTCCCTCCCCCTTCGGTTGCCCTGTCACTGCAGAATTAATTATATAATATATATATATATATATAATATATATGTATATTTATACACACACACCGTCACACACAAGTCTGTGTCTTTGCGTGTGTATATATATAAAATGTTAGCTATTAAAACAAGCAAAAAAAAAAAAAGTATTGTGTGATTGTGCTGTTTATGCCAATTGAGTTGCCCATGACCAAAAAGAAAAAGAAACTCAAAAAGGAAAAAACAAACAAACTGTAAATAATTTTATAAATATAGAACATGAGCATCGACTATGTTTGTTTTATTTCCCCCTTTTTTTTTTCTTTGTGTTTCTAATATTTCATTTATCGCTGTCAATCCTGACCTGTGCACTTACATCTTCAAAAATCTCTCCTGTGGTCACTGCGTTGTAACCGGGAGATCCAAACATTAATTATATGCATAATTTGCACTGGAATTCTGGGAGTGGGCGATCTTAGGGGGAGAAGATACTGTACATCACAATCCTGATAAAAATTCTGATCATTATCCAACTGATAATGACTGACTTGTACCAAAATGATAACCTCAGGGGGGGGAAAAAAAAAACCCAGCCATTCACCATATTCTAATAGAGCTGATAAAAAGTAGTCCTTGACTTGCGGCCACAAGGGAGCCCAAAATTTCTACTTTTTGCTAAGCAAAACAGTTGCTAAATGAGTTTTGCCCCATTTTACAACATGTTAAGCCAATTGCTGCAGTCGTTCAGTTAGTAACGGGGTTGTTAAGTGAATCTGGCTTCCTCATTGACTTCGATTGTCCAAAGGTTACAAAAGAGGGATCATGTGACCTGGGGGCACTGCAACCATCATAACTATGAGCCGAGCGTCTTAACTTTGATCACGTCGCCATGGGGATGCTGCAACAGTCATAAGTTTTGTCACAACAAAACAAAGAAATTACAGCCTATATATATAAAAGCGAAATACCACTCACTCATCACAAAATCTCCAGAACGGTAAAGCCTACAAACCTGAAATTTAGCACGTATGTTCCTCTTGGCTTCTAGGTGCTCGCTAAGAAAGGTTTTTTCGAAATGACCATCAGATCATTAGTATTTCATATACAGTATTAGATTCACATGCTCTGATGCTAATGAGTTAGATGTTCTCCTCCCCCTCCCCATGTCAAAGGAACTCTGTTCCAACTGCCAGTAGCCTTATATTAACACACTTTGATGCTACCCCTTCCCTAAACCAGGTGTTGGTATGGCCAGCGTGTGACTCATCCAGGCTGCGGGCTGGGATATTCTACTCCTCCCCCTGTTCCAACTGCCAGTTGCCTTATATTAACATGCTCTGATGCTACGGAGTTACACATTCTACATTAAGTTTCAGGCTTTAAATGTCAATTTATCATGCCCGATCACATAGTTTCATAGCAAAGCGTGGGTGTTCAGCTAGTAAAACTAATAAAAGGGGGGAAAGTTAAAATAAAACAAAAGATGACAAGAACGACAGAATTCTTGGAATGAAGTATGAATGAAGTGAGGAACATCACTCTCCCTTGCCAAAGTCCTGAGTAAAGAGGCAGGTCTTCATGGCTCTTCTAATTAACAGCAGTTTGGGGCCATCCAGATCTTAGAGAAAATCTTGTCCCAGAGGACAGATCCCACAAGTCCTTGACTTGCAACGACAATTGGGCTAGAACTTCCATCGCTAAGTGCGGTGGATGTTAAGTGAGGGGTGCCGAGTCTACATCCTTTTTTTGCTATGGTCGTTAAGCAAATCACTTAAGCCATTTACTGAATCACAGGGACCAGTGGTGGGATTCAAAACATTTTATTACAAAAATTCTGTGGGTTCTGTGGGCGTGGCTTGGTGGGTGTGGCAAGGGAAGGATACTGTAAACTCTCCATTCCCACCCCACTCTAGAGGATGGTTACTACAAAATCCCCATTTCCACTCGATCAGCTGGGACTCGGGAGGCAGCGAATAGATGGGAGCAGGGCCAATCAGAGATGGTATTTACCAGTTCTCCGAACTACTCAAAATTTCCGCTACCAGTTCTCCAGAACTGGTCAGAACCTGCTGAATACCATCTCTGACATGGACATGGTTAAACAAATCTGGCTTCCCCATTCGCCCCTTTTGCTTGCTGAAAGCCAGCTGAGGAATATCACAAATAGTGATTTTGGAAAGAATGAATGAATGAATGAATGAATGAATGAATATCAATAAATAATAAGCAAGCAAGCTGGAAAGGACCTTGGAAGTCTTCTAATCCAGCCCGCAGTCCCGCTGTGGTCTTACTAGGGTTTTATAAAACAATACTAATACTTATGATCTTGATTCTTGTTACCATGGAAATCATGGTCCTTAAGCAAATCCATTCTATTGAATGGGTGGGGTTTTTTTTTTGTTTTTGTTGGAAAGCAAAAAAAAAAAAAGTCGCACATCATGGTCACATGGCTATGGGTTATGCAATTGCCAAGCACCCAAACTGCAATCACGTGACTGCTGAGGTAGTTGTAACATTGAGGACATGTCATAAGTAACTGTTTGGGTGCAGGGGTGTGTTCTACTTACCTTTACTACCGGTTCACAATGGGGTCGCACGCATGCGCAGAAGCTTCCTGATGATGTCGCGGTCAGTGGGCGGAGCCTCTCGCCTGTTTTACTACCGGTTCTATAGAACTGGTCCGAACAAGGGGCAACCCACCACTGTTTGGGGGTCCATTGTAACTTGGAGTGGTCATCAAGCAACTGGTTATTCAGTGAGGACAACTTTCATTCCAAGACACCCCACATCAAGGCAGCCTTTATGGTGATTCTTCTGATAGACAAGGCACCTCACAACTTGATATGCTTGACGGCTGAGAAGTCCCATGATATGTATAATGTTCAGTATGACAAGTTTGAAATAGAGTAGCATGAGTATCTACAATTATAGATACTATAATTATAGATACTAGGGCGGTATATAAATCTAATAAATAAAAAAAATAAATAATAAATAATATGCAGTGCCAAGAACTGAGAACAGTGGTTCCTACTGGTTCGGCCCGGTTCGGCCGAGCCGGTAGCGGTGATGATATGACATCACCAAACTGGTTCTCTTTGTCCAGAAGCTGGGCCCTCCCATCCGCCCCCGCTTTATTCCTACCTTTTATTTCTTCTTTTTTAGCTCAGCTGATAGGTGCGGCAGAGTGGATTGCCACACCTCAGCTGGGCAGATTTGTAACGCGCTTGCACGGAGCGGCGATCGCGCATGAAGCGTGTGCACGAAGAGGCGATCGCGTGCAAAGCTCGGGCACAAAGAGAACCAGTAGTAAAGCTGGTTAGAACCACCACTGGCTGAGAAGATGCTACAGGACGCAAAGTTGGAGCTTTTTTCATAGCCCTCTCCCCATGGCAAACTAGCTGTGATGTGAACATAGACCCAGCTTGGTGCTGTAACATGAATGACTCAGCAGACGGCATCCTTGATTACCCACATCCTATTCCTGATCACTGCCAGCTGGTTCATAAACATTTTGTGTGTTCTCACACTGACGGAAACACCATTATGAACTTTCATGTGGAGCAAACATTGACCATTTTTCCACTTCCCCCCATCTACAACTTACGAGCACAATTGAGCCCATCATTTCTGTCATTAAGCAAGACAGTTATTGAGTTTTGCCCCATTTTACGACTTTTCTCGCCACTGTTGTTAAGTGAATCACTGCCGTTGTTAAGTTAGTAACACTGTTGTTAAGTGAATCTGGCTTCCCCATTGACTTTGCTTATCAGAAAGTCGCAAAAGGGGATCACGTGACCCTGGGATACGACAGCCGTCATAAATATGAGTCAGTTGCCAAGCATCTGAACTCTGATCATGTGATTATGAGGATGCTGCGACGATTGCGTGAAAAATGCTCATAAGTCATTTTCTTTCAGGGCTGTCTTTCAGGGCAATGTCGAATGATCACAAAATAAATGGTTATAAGTAGAGGACTACCTACACAGAGGACATTTCCCAGCTGCTTTAGACATACAGAAATGTTATATGTGTAATATATATATGTCTAATATAGATATAGGCAGATTCCTTGGGCAAAACAAAAGGTTTGTTTAAAGACCAAAGCTTTTAAAAAGTAGATTTTGTTCGACAACTAAAGGAAAACAAAAAAAGAGGAGTTGGGTGAGGTACTTGAAGATCTTCCTTGCTCTCAGGCTTTAAACCAGGGGTTGGCAACCTTAAACACTCAGAGAGACACAAAGGTCCTAATTGGAAGCCCCCGTTCAATTCTGGAGTCGACCGGAAGTCCGGTTCCACCATAGAGTCTCCTCCTAGTGCAGCATCCTTTTTCCTCTACCTAGCCTAACCGAAAGCCCTATCAATTGTGGAGCCGACCAGAAACAGGGAGCCGCAGCAGAGGGATGAAAGAGCCACATGCGGCTCCAGAGCCACAGGTTGCTGACCCTCTGCTTTAAACAGATCACTGGACAGCTATCCTTGTGAACATTCCTTAATTTCCTGCACTAAACATAAGATAGTTTAGAAAATAGCCTTCAAAGTACTATTCTTCCTATATTGTCTCTTCTGGAGATAATGATTATTTGGGGGAAGATAACGGCCCTAAGGAAATTTGATCCATTTCTCAAGTTAAGGGGTCCTACACCAAATAGGCTACCAGTCCCTCTTTTGATAAATTATGATTAGCCTGCTACACATCCTCCTTATAGATTTTATTAGTCCTCCCTCTGTCACCAGACAGCAGTAAGGTTTTATGTTGAGCACCAGTAAACTAAGCCGCCATTTTAATTTCCCAAAATTTTCCTACGTGTCCCCCATAAGACAAGTTTTCCCAACCTTGGCAACTTTTAAGGCTGGTGGACTTCAACTCCCAGAATTCCCCAGCCAGCAGGACTAAAATTTCTGCTGCTAAGCAAAGAGGTTGTTAAATGAGTCACGCCTAAATATATGGTCTTTTTGTCAGTTGTTAACTGAATTGTGCAATTGTTAAGCAAACCCAGCATCCCCCATTGACTTTACTTGTCAGAAGCTGTCCAAAAAGGCCCCAAATGACCATTGCCTGTCCCCGAGACATTGCAACTGTGGTAAATATATGTGAGTTACCATAATGTTGATCGCAGGACCTAGGAATCCTGTGACAGTTGTAAATGTGAGGGCTGGTTGTAAGTAATTTTTTTCAGTGGTTGTACTGTCAAATAGTTGCCTAATGAATGGTTGTAAGTTGAAGATTACCTTTCATTGTTTTGCTTTGTTCCCATTCTGGGTGAATCGGACTATTCTTTAGTCTGCTAAGCCTTGGTGGCGCAGCAGACTAAAGTGCTGTTAACTAGCACCAGTTGCCTGCAATTCCTGCAAGTTTGAATCTCACCAGGCTCAAGGTTGACTCAGCCTTCCATCCTTTCGAGGTAGGTAAAATGAGGACCCGGATTGTGGGGGCAATAAGCTGACTTTGTATAACAAAGAACACCGCTTAGGGGGGCTCGAAAGTCCTACTAAGCAGGTATATACAAAAGTATGAAGGCTATTGCTTAACGAATTGTAAGCTGTCCTGAATCTCCGGAGAAGGGCGGCATATAAATTGAACCAATAAATAAATAAATGTTAGAATGTCCAGCTTGCTCAGGTTGGAAATAATACTACAGTCAAGGGTGATATTAGGACACTCTGTCTTTGGGTCGACATAGCTGGAATGTTGTGAAGATAGAGGTCTAAATTACCATCCCCCACCTATGGCAACTTTACGACCTGTGGACTTCAACTCCCAGAATTCCTGAGCCAGCATGGAAGTCCACAGGTCATAAAGTTGCCATAGTTACCTGATCTAGCAGGTGTTGGAAGGTGTGTTTTTGATGCTGCCATATCCAAAGCAGAAGGGGAAGTGGATAAGCAATTTACACTGAGAAACTGTGGCTATAATTGAATTCCACTGCTTAGCAAGTGAAGCTACTCGGGACTTAATCATCCAGTGCCCCCATGTGTTTGGACGCATGCTCTTCTTTCCAGCTTTAGACCCAAGGAGGCTCCAAAACCACTTTGGTCTTCTAGCAGTCGATCCGCAATGGAATCTCGTGAAGAATGGCATGTTCTGATCAGTGTCTGGAATTCAACGGATGCTGGCCAATCCTTTTAAACATAATATAGGCCGGGAGGGGGAGGGCTGGGTGTATGCGGCCAGGGTGGACATGGAAAGGGTAGGCATAACCAGCTTGATGTCACTTGGCCTGCCCGGGCTCCATTTTCGACTGCAACGACCTCCTGTAGCCCTCTGCCAGCAAAAACGGAGCTCGGGGAGGCTGTGTTGCTGGCAGAGGGTTGCAGGAGGCCGTCGCGGCCGAAAATGGAGCCTCTGAGGGCCGCCCATGGCGCCCCCAAGCTGTTTTTGCTGGCAGAGGCACGTGGGCTGGTCCTTCACTGTTTCCAGGGTGGTCCCACGGGCCAGATCTAAGCACTCCGTGGGCCGGATCCGGCCCACGCGCCTTGAGTTTGACACCCCTGAATAGGCAGATCCTTTTGAACACTAGCCAAGATCAGCATGAACTATACTGTATAATGCGTTGTGAATGTAGGTTGACAGAGCAGCTCCATAAGTTGGAACTGTTTCTGGACATTGTTTTCACTTCGGTAGCTGTACTAAGGAGCACTGGCGAACAGTTTTAATAGGGCATTCCAAATTCTAGAAGCCACTACCTTTATAGTAACTTCATCTAGGACTGATATTGCTCCCAACTCAATATATCCAAATGGTTTCCACCTGTTGTGGGACCCAAATGGAGGGTCTCCATAGAGATTTACCTGTTATGGTATTCCAAAACAGTTTGAAAACTGTGTGTAGAGCTGTGCTTTACTTCTCAAATGCTTTTATGCTTCCTTTCCTGTTGAAAGTCTGTTGCTACAATTCTGAATTTTGTTGCTTTGCTTTCTCAGCATTATTTCATGGTGTCAGTTTGATTTTGGTGTATGTGTGTGTGTTTGTGTGTGTTTGTGTGTTTGTGTGTGTGTATATCTTAATCCCATAAATCTGTTCAAAAGTCCTTTCATGGTGAAAGTTTAAAATTTATATTTAAAAAATGAAATTAATGCCCTAAATATATAGTAACGATACCGTATTTTTCGGAGTATTAGATGCACCGGAGTATAAGATCCACCTTAGTTTTTGGGGAGGAAAATAAGAAAAAAGCTGATTGGCAGGTGGATCGGCCTCCCGGAATACCGCCAATCAGCTGTTCCTAGAGGTGAATTTTAGCAACAGGTTCCTTGGTTGTGAGCTCTGTGCTTTTTTTTTCCCCCCTGCCTCTGAAACTTCTGAAACTCTGTCTAAGAAAAAACCTTTTTTCCTGTCTCTGAAAGCCTCCAAAACAGCTTCAGAAAAAAAGCCTCTGAAGCTCTGTTTGGGGGCTTTTTTCTGAAGCTTCTTTTCTTATGCTTTTTTCAGCCTCTGAAACCTCCGCTTGAGAAGCCGGGCGGGGCTACATTCAGAGTATAAGATGCACCCAGATTTTCACCCTCTTTTTGGGGGGGGAAAAGGTGCGACTTATACTCCAAAAAATACGGTACATGTGCCTCTTAGCTCCACAGGTTTGCAGGAAAAATCTCTTGTTCTTCAGAGACAACATTCTGATGATAAGCTAGCTTGATTTCTCTCCTGGAGAAATATATTGAATTTGGGAATAAAATCCCCCCACGGACCACGGGGAAAAAATGAATCAAGACAACAAAGCAAAAATATTTAGACTCCAAAAGGAATTTTTTTTCCTTAACTTTTTTTTTTTTGGCACAAAGGGGAAAATAGACTCCCTTCTGCTTTTAATAACTCAAAACAAATAGAAGTTAGAATGCATTGACTCAACATTGATCCACAAAAGGTTGATGAACAAAGCCAAAATTCCTCCATTTCCCCCCTCTTACCACCCACAGGAAACAATGAAAGGTAGAAAGTAAAATGGCCGAAGAAGTAAACAAAATGCAATGATGTTCATCTCCTTTTCAAGCTTCACATTGGTCAGTTCATCCACATCACTTATTTGTGATTTATCAAGTTCAAAACTAAGATCTTGGGAATTAAGTTGGACACATTTTCTTCTTCTTCTTCTTCTTCTTCTTCTTCTTCTTCTTCTTCTTCTTCTTCTTCTTCTTCTTGTCTTGATGCTGAACAAGCGGCTTTGGATTTTTGTGTGGTGGTGGTGTTTTTCTTCCATACAGTATGTATATATATATATATATATATATATATATATATATATATATATATGGAGAGAGAGAAACGGTGTTTTAAAAAATGGTGTGTGTTTTTTTTCCCCTCAACACTAAAAGTCATGCTCTTGGTCGCTGTAAATTATACGTGAAACGCCAATTGTATAGCAAAAATATAGCAAATGCAATTTAGGTCTTACACGATGGACATGGCAAGGTGAACAGTTCGACTTTGCTACTTGGATTCGGAGATCCGGGATATCCTCGTTTCAAAACATATTACTGGCCAGAAGTCCCACTTACTCAATTTGCTAAATATACATAAATGTCTCTATATACAGCTGAAAACCCCTAAGCCTTTCCCTCGCTGGAGGAATAGCAACAGAGGAACTGGCCAGCAGTAGCACATGGAGGCATACAGCGGCCCTTGAAATGTACAGGAGGAACAACGATGGTTTGTTACAGGAAAGCGACAAAAACAAAGGGAGGGGGAATCAGTACAGATATTTACATACAGTGTGTTCCTTGCTAAATAGAACTGCATAGCCCTGTTCAACAGAAAGAAAGCGTTATTTAATAAGCTCTGCTATCTTAGAATCAACATAGTTGCGCCCTTGAGGATAGACTCATTCCAGTGAAGTTCAGACTAGGTTGCTGACTTCAACAAGTCAGAACCCACCTGATTTGTTCTAAGATACACTTGAATTAGCAGCTTGGGCTAAGCAAATATGATTATTGAAACAAGCATAATAAAACCCCACCTCTTATGCCCAAGCCAGCAAAAGACATTCATGCACACAGTGAAAGTGGGCGCAGGTGGACTTATCTGATGAACATACTCCTGATATCTTCACTTGCACTGCTTCTCACACCGAAGCTAGATGTGAGTCCCTATTCCTTCTTATACTTACTGCAGTCTCCAAAGGACGTGGCAATGTCATCCAAAAATCTACAGGTATAAAAATGGAATTTTTTAGGGAGGGAAGGAGGAAAAAAAACCCACACGTGTGCCTATCACAAGGCTTTTCGCAAATAATAATAATGATCCTAAGCAAAAGTTTCCAATTTTTGTGACTGAAATAAAAATGAAAACTCGCCTTGGGTAAAAATGGTTATGGGATTCATAGCTGGCTCATTTCCTTGAGACTAAAAGGGAATTAACCTGAATCAGTTTCACAAGTTGCTTTAAATGTTTGACATTCTTGGACTAACTTTTATCCTGGGATCAATACATGGGCTAAAATTCATCACGGCTGAGCAGAAGGTTCTGATTTCATCTATCTGGCCAACAGCATCTCTTTTTTTTGACCCTTAGTCCATAATGAAGTCCAATCCAGAATTGTTTTTGATCAACACTATGTAAGAATGCAACTGGAGCAAAAAAAAATGCTTTTCCTATGCCTTTTTCAGAGGCCTTCACTGATCATCATCATCTCTTGCGGGGTGGAGTCTGGGCAAGTAAATGAAGCTAGCAGAGTGTTTACTGGCCGGATGCCCTTCCTATCGCCAATGCAGAGTTTTGTTCAGCGGATATATTCTCATTGCACCCAGAGAGAGAAATATCTGTCTCTCCCTAGGATCGAACTCACAGCCTCCTGATTGTGATGCGAGAGCGCCACCTCTAGGCCATCGCACCACTCAAGAGGCCTTCACTGATGACATTTCAAAAAGATTTTCACGGGGATAAGATATAAAGCTGCTGGATGGAGGCATCACCCTTTCCCCCTTTCCTTAACCCCTTTCCTTTTCAAAGCAAAATTGTTCCTTGGAAACAAAGCTACATCATCCTTATTCCTTTTGTGCTATTCTCAAAAAATAATTGGAGATAGAGAGAGAGCCTAATCTCACTTCTGCCAGAAAATCCTCAACTGAAAGTGCCACTTCGCTGCTGCCCCCTCCCTTTGCTAGTGACATTTTAAAAATGAAATATGTTACAGTTAGACTTGGATAACGATAATCCCCACCTAAGCGAATCAGTAGGAAAGGTATTCTTTTCTAAACTAGTATTGTAGTTTTTTGCTGTAAAATGATAAACAACTGATCCCAAAAAAATCGTGCTGATCTTCAATTAAATTTTAAAAGCATTCCGCAAATAGAAAAGTGCTTGACGTCATCTACCATTATAGATTTATATAAATTAAATCAATTATTTTCAGTTAAAATTCTTTCTACAGCATAACTTTAAGCTTCAATCTTAAGCCTCTGCAGAGCTCTTCACTTTAAAGAAACTTTCCAAGTTAGATTGGGCAATTGATTGGCGATTCCATTTTCCACTGGGACTAAATAGAGATGCAATTTAATTAAGATACAGCCCACAAGGTAAGCAAACATCTTGCACAAAACCTAATCTATTACAATTTAAGAAAAAGGCTATTTTTGTTTACAAAGCAGTAAAAGAAATAACAAACTCTTTTCTCCTTACCACACACAGAGACACATTCATGCAATCTTATATTTACTGTGTTTCCCCGAAAATAAGACCCTGTCTTATATTTTTTTGAACCCGGAAATAAGCACTTGGCCTTATTGCCATGCGCTCAAAAGCCCGATTGGGCTTATTATCAGGGGATGTCTTATTTTGGGGAAACAGGGTATGTAGAACAATTCAAATGGACTGTGTCTTCTCAATCAAAACTCAAAACAATTCCAGATTACAACATATTGTTTTCATTTTAAATAGACAAATTCAGATTAAATTTAGCAAACTAGCCAACATTTCTGCCGGCTATCAGAAACTGTTTTTTTTAAAAAACCCACACAGGTAAACAGCCAAGTCCAAATAAATAGCAAATTGTCTTTTTTTCCTCCAGTTTCCACACAAAAGCGTACTCTTAAGAAATCTTCTTGGCTTACATCTTGACCACGTGATGTATAACCCTCTAAGGCAGATTTGCTAGGCAACAGAATTTTGCTAATAATGTATTGAAATAAAATGGAAGAGACTGCATCTTGTCAGATGCAAGTATTTGCACTTTTTCTGAAAAAAGTGGGGAAAGTTTCAATCTGACACATCTGCACAATGCTGTAGGTTTGAGCTCTGAGCTCAGCAATTTGGTTGCAAATTTCATCACAGACGAAACATGGCAGACGAGCACAACTCAAAACGCACTGACGATGTCTCCTTGAATGGTGACGAAATGTTTGCAACCAAATTGCCCAGCTCGGAGCTCAAACAAACAGCCTAACTACCAACCCGAGCTACTAATATTCGAACACATTTCAAACATCTGCACAAATTTTGAACCAGATGGAAGGGGGAAAGTCCTTTAAATTGTTGTTCTGGATTCTGACAGGTTAATTCAGATTTAATCATATCTATAGCACACTCCTTGATGTGATGGGCCAGCATCAGGCTGTCTTGTTATCCCATTTATTTCAAGAGTCTATCCTAAGCACTCTAACTTAGGGACCCTGAGTCTGTCATACTCCCTCAAACCCAGGGAGGAGGAAAGGGCAAAAACCACTTCTGAAAATCCTTGCCAAGAAAACTGCAGGGGTTTGTGTAGGAAGTTGCCAGGAGTCACAAACTGACTGAAAGACACAAAAACAATACAAAACTCTAAACATAATTAAAATGGAAGCAAAGAAATAAACTATATAGACGAAGCCATTTATAAAATTACATAGTGTAGAAATTAAAAGTTCAGAGATAATCTTACATGACTCATTACACTTATATCTCACCTTTGTTCTGAGGCGTATCCCTGTGAGGTAGATTAATTTAAAAAAGAAGATAATTGATTGATTGGTTGGTTGGTTGTTTTCTTAGTGTCCTTGATGGCTGTAGGGAAATTTAGGATTCTCAAATCTTACTAGAACTATGTTACATTATTTTTGTCTATACGGGGATGTTTTTTTAAAAAAAAATTAAAATGGAAATGTGTTATCAGCCCCTCCTGCAATCTGAAGTGACATTCATACAGATATAAACCTATCTGCCCTGTGAGACCAAGTATTCCTTTGAACGGGTATTTAAAGAAGAAAAACAAGCATCTTCAAAATGCTCAGAAGAATCTACCAACATTGTTATCTTTACAGAGTATTTGCCAAGGGTTGAAGATTATATTTCTTCACTTCCACTTCTGGTGCATCTTTCACAGCTGCATAGCAGACTGAAATTCAACAGGGATGGCTTTCAGCAACAAAAGGACTTGAAGCAAAATTTCCTTTAATATGCATTCTGCCAAAATCACTGATTCTCTAGCCATGCCGTCCTACGGTATGAGGGGGTCTGCAAAGATCCTGCCTATAGTACTTTTATGACTTGCATCATAAACACACTACAGAGCCTAGCTGATTATTGGTTACGGTGGATTTGGGTGGAAAGATACAATCCATTTCATCCCAATATTGGACTGGCCTTCAGGAAATTAAAAAAAAAAAACCAACCAAGCTTTCCTTCATTTTGTCAGTTTTTGATGATTTTGCAAGTAGCAGAGAATGAAAATTTAAGATGGCGTTTTTTATTGTAGATGCTAGGAGTCAAAAACAACGGCACATAATGTCCCAAAGGTACTTTTTTCAAGAGGCAATTGGACTTTCTGGTTTTTCTTTGAAGACATTTCGCTTCTCACCCAAGAAGCTTCTTCAACTTGAAGCGAAGCTTCTCATCCAAGAAGCTTCTTGAGCTGAAGAAGCGAAATGCCTTCAAAGAAAAACCAGGGAGTCCAGTTGCCTCTTGAAAAAAGCATCTTTGGGACAACCATGACCTGGATGACTGAGAACCTCCATAGACAATGGCACATAATCAATGATTCTTTAGAGCACTAGCTCTTTTAGTAACCTGAACTTACTTTTCTCATTGACCAATGAATGCAGTATACTTCCTTGCAAAACCCATGCCATATTAAAAAGCCCTCAGAAGTTTTTGTGACAATTCAGAGTTGGCTGAGAGAAACTTCTGAGCTCATAGATCCAGAACGACAGAATAATAGAGTTGGAAGGACCTTGGAGGTCTTCTAGTCCAACCCCCTGCTCAGCCAGAAAACCCAATACCATTTCAGACAAATGATTGTCCAATATCTTCTTAAAAACCTCCAGTACTGGAGCATTCACAATCCCTTTTTGTGTGTATGCATCTAGATTGGTGAATTCAAACACGAAATGCCCTCTTCAGTTTATATCAGATTCGTGGACAAACATACTGTTATAAATCTGAAAATGCAGAGTTGAACCCCGTTTAGTAAAAGCAACTTAAATGTTTTGGGAACAAGGGGAAGTGGAGCTAAAATGAAATTCAGTATATATTTAGAACCTACTTACTTGGATAAAAGTTAGAAACCCCTGAGAATTCGGAGGGAGGTTTATATTTTAAAAAATGCATATGAGACTAATCGAATATTTTTGGGGGCTGCACAGCCTTTGAACGGCTGATCTAGGAAGTTGTGAGCCGCATCCCAATCACTCTGCCATGCTTAGGTAAAATTTTGGAGCAAAATAAGACAGCAAGCGCAGGCTTTTTAAAAAGCCCAAGAAAATATGCCTCTTAAAAGACGTTGCTCTCTTAGGCATCATTATATCTGAGTATTTTCTTCACATCATTTAACCTTGTTTCTAGTTATACACTCCCTGATATGCGATGCTGTTGAGAGTGATCTGTTTCAAAAGTAAAATTATGGTAAGTTTGAATTATTCGCTACTTCATTGGATTCAAAAAACATCTTGGCACTTTAAAAGACGCCTCAATGGTGTTTTATCCAAATTCATTTCTGGAACAGTGATTCCACAACAAGAGTATTCTTAATTGATGTCCATCCAGTCCTACTAAAAATCTAGAAAAGGAGAGCACAGCATTTCCAGACCCAATTCATGCCATTCCCAAATAATTTACAGCATTTAGGAGCAAATTATCCTTTTCTTGTAATTTGTAATTTGCTACTAACCTCTAGGGCTAGGTAACAAAAACAGTGCCATCGGTGGCCATCCTGAAGTTTATTAGCACTTTTTTTTTTGGCTTTGTTTTGGCTGTTCAGTTCACCTTTTGTCTTTTCTTTCTTTTTTCTTTTCTTGATGGGGACAAGTGTTTGGAGACACTTATTTTACCTCTTTAAAAAACTCTACCTTGCCCCATGCTACCCCACCCCAAATCTGAGCCACTCTTGAATTTTTTCTCCTTTCAAATTTGACCTGCTCTATAAAGCCATATATGGTTTCCAGCAGATGGAAATAATTAATCCCTGTTCTATGGTGATAAGAAGCCAATTTGTCCCTTTATCTTTCTGAAAACCCTTCAGATATGTGAATCTGGCTATTAGATTGCTTTTCTGTACTCTTTTCTCTAGTCTAACCATACCCGATTCTTTAATATTTCTTTCTAGGGGGAGGTATCTGGGAACTTCATCATAAACATTCTAGTTTATTAATATCCTTTTTGACTGGTCGTCCAAGAACTGGGCACCAAATTCAAAGCAAGGATTGTGGTATTTCTTCTTGTGAACTAGATAATAACACTACAATTTAAGTAGCCTTTTAAAGCAGGGCACTGAAGTGCAAATTATTGCTTTGTTTGTGAATGACTCAATTTCTGCAACCTTTCTGTATCTACTATGGTCAAACTAGCTATTGTTCATCCTATAACCACCAAGCTATAAAGAATTCTGCATTATACTATCTTAAACACACATAATGTCAGTTGGACATTATCCTTTCTGTCAGTTCTCATAAAATGAAACACTTCATATCATTACTTTGCTCCTAGTTAACTCTAGAACTTTTTGCATACCATCAGCCTTGCATGCCCTTCCATTCCCATCTGCAATCCAATAATTCAACTGGTTATTAACATTGCTGTACACATATTTTGATGTGATTCTGAAAATCTATTTAATTCAGGTTCAGTAATTACCGGTAGATACGTTGCCTGTAACACATTCCAGCATTCCTATTTTGAAGTTGACAATAAGTGGAACACATTGTAATTTGCTTTACTTATGCGGAGTTATCTTCACAAAAGATATGAACTGACCAATCAATCTATAAAATCCTACATGTTCTGGCCATTGTCTTGATAATTTTCTAGTTTTGATGTATGTTGGAACACTAAGAAAGTAGCTAGCCTTCAGTGAATCATCTTTCTGAATTGACCTTGAGCCATTCTGCAACCATTTTCATCTTAATTATAGTTCCATGGTTCAATACTTATTCCCCTTTATTTATAACCACTGCAATTATTTCTGTAGATAATTTGGAGCATTCACTTGTTTAATATTATCTTTCTTCACTTTCTCTCTTTATGCACTTTGTGAATGTCCAAAGCTTACCAACATATCCTCAGAAGAACCCGATTGCCTTAAATCATCCCTCATTCATCAACCCCTCATTCTTTTATCAATGGTGATTATATCCTTTCTGAAATGAATTGCCCAGAATGGCGTCCTGTACTTTTAAGTGATGGGTGGACCAGAGAAGAGGCAACAGGCTTATGTCACCAGTTGCTTGATTTTGAATCCTTTTTGTTAGTAATTAGTAATGACTGTTGTCTCAAAGTTTCGTGGATATTTTTCTTAAGCAATTGTAGATCCTTCATGCGCTGATTAGATTTGGTCCTAACATCCTAACCTTGTGCTTTTGTGGAAATCTCATCTGCCATAGCCAGTGTGGCGAGAGATTTCATTTATTTATTTATTTTCATAAATGCTGCTTGGCATTTCATTGTCCTGAGTGATTTAGTATCTTCTCTAAACTCAGTTGCCTTGCTGTTGATTGTGATTTCTGGTAATAGTTAACAATCACATCTTATCATGTGTGATTCCAAACAACTACCAGGTGTTAATCCTGTCAGCACCAAAATGGCAGACAGGGAGAAGTGGCTTTTAATTGCCCATGATATTAGGAAAGAAAATACACATCAAGCAAACACCATTATTGCTTAGAACATCATTTCTCTGTTATTGCCTTTATGGAATCCCCAAACGCACTCTTGTCCTTCTTGTAAATACTACAATTTCTTGTGTATTGGGATTTCTTCCAGGCTGGGTTCAAGTTACAGTGCCATATGAGATAACATCATTTCATGGCTTTGAGAAGAATACGGGGGCAACAGATTAAGCACCATTATTTTGTGACATGTATGGAAGTTGCATGTGATTCTTATACACATACCACCCACATGGCTATGACTTATAGTGGCACTTAGTAGATTGTCCCCTATATTGCTATATATATGTATCTAGCTATATATATATATATATATATATATGTATATTTGCAGTAATAACCTATTGCTTATTGCTGTTATACATACTGCACAAACTAAACTTTCTGATTCTTTTTCTTCAAAGAAAAATCTACTCCCTCACTACCTTACTTAACAACTGAAACTACATTACATCATTAAAAATACTTCTAGAAGTATTGTATGGAATTCAGACCGGTGTGATATGAATAGGCTTAAACATGCTTACTACGGTGACTTGCAACTGCCTATTAATTGTGCATACTTTTATGTTTATTTGTCCTTGCTGAAATTAACTAGAAAGTTAATTTTGTTTTGATTCACATCATCTAACTATGACAGTTGCTAAAGGTAAGCTGGGATTGTGTTTTCAAAGGCTACACAAGGGGTTGAATTTCAACGTCCAGGGTTGAATCCCTGACTCTAACCTTGGAGAAGACATTGGGCTTCTATCTTCTGTTTAAGTCTCTGGAATGAATCTTCCCAAAATTTCACTTTCCCTCTGGGAAATTGAACAGAATTCCTCGAACCCCTTGGATACGTAAGAAGGTTGAGGTTTTTCATGAACAAAAATGGAACGTAACGAATGATGTTAATATTTCCTGCCATTCTGAACATGGCTTAATGGCAATCCGTACCAGTTAATCCATAGCATTGATTTCTAGCTTCATTTAGGGGAAATAAATAACATCTCGGATTTCCTTTAAAAGTTAAGACTACCGTCCTACCATTCATTCAGGTATCAACAGACTCAACACCTAAGTTTTGAAAAAAAGCTAGGTTTGTGTCATTCCTCCTCATGACCAGATACAGTATACCATTGGTCTGACTGAAAACAGGGTACGAGCGATATAGAATATGTGCAGAGAAGATAGATGGAGTCTTTTGGAGCTGCTTCATCATTCCAGAACATTTTTGCTCCTGCATCTCCCAAACCACTCAGATGATATGTTTGAACATTGTCCCATGTGATGCAGGCAGATTTTTGCCTTAACTTCTTGCTCAAGCAATATATCTTACAACACTAAGTTGCTAAAGTTACTAATATCATAAGCAAGTCCTGGAATATTTTGACTCTGGCTTAGATTGTCTGGATGAAAAGGTACAAGTAAGGAAAAGTGAAAGCTCAGAGTAGTTAGATACACAACACTTTTATAAAAGGGAAGTTTTAAACCAAATTAAGAAGTCATTCACAGCCTCAAACACATTGACTGACCTGCTCCAGACTTGCTAAATTGCTATAAATAAACAGACCTGCAATATTATCTTCTTGTAATTGGACTTCATTATGTTTCTGCATTTAGGGAATACACCATATGGTTCAAGATGCAGCCATAATACCCAGTTTACCAATAAGTACCTGTTATTGCCCAGGAAAAAAATGTTTGCCTAGCCCTACTAAATAAACATTTTCCAGATTGTGATAGTGCTCTATTCAGATCTAAGAAATAAAACCAAGGCTCACATTTGCCTAGCAGATCATCCAATCTGCCCTGTTGTAGAACCTGATCATTGTTTGACAGTTTGCTGACAATTCTGCAAAGAGGAGAATTGTAACTTTTTATGCTTGATGGGTTTTAGTTTCCGAAGACCAAATTAGGACAGACGTATGCTACTTTTTCCCAAGATATAAGTCCGAGGATGTGACTGAGGCTACGGATTACTCGTCTGATTTATATAACACTTTTCAATAAAACTGATGGTCGCTTTCAGTAGATAAGATGGTGCTTAGTTAATTCTCTCTTCTTCACTTAAGATGACACACATTGGATCAGAAGATCCACAAGGAGCCAACTAAGGGCTTCCAAAAAGTTCACATGAACAATACGATAGAAATAGGGTTCTCTTCTAACAACGTCCATAGAAAAACATGCTATTTCCATAGACGGATATTCTAAAAAACCAATTCCTACGGTCGTGGGTGTGAATAACTAATCGGTTGAGTCACCATCCTATATTTTTTTCCCTCCCCAAAAGTTGCTGTTAAAACAACACTGGAATTTTAAGATGCCACACCGTCAAGGTTTTGAGAAAACTTCACTTGGATTCTGATGGTACACCACCATTCCTTCCAGCTTAGCCCCCACACATCACCAACTCAAGAAGCGAGCTTTGTAGGATTTTTAGCCGTCAAATAATTTAAACTAACCCATGGAACAACTAAACAAGCTGTACTGTACACTGAGATTATAATTACAGATGAAAATGTCATTTTAAAAACCACGACAACAGGAGACTGTTCTCCACGGCAGGCTGCGTGTAGACATAAAAGGCTCCCGCTTCTTCGGTTTATGCATACACACAGCTTCATGTATACTGTTATCTTCAAATGCATATTTGTATGTATGTACACCAAGATACATGTGCAGTTCTCTGAATATTTACCCAAAATCGAAACAGAGAGCAGTTAAATAAGCACACATGTATACATAGAAAGGGAAGGGGGGACTGTCCACCTTGTCATGCCATTATGAGAAAGGACAGTTGCAGATTGCCGATTTTTACAACCATTAAAATTTTTGCCATTTTTAATGGGGGGAGGGTGGAAAAAAAGCTCTTTTAAAACTTCCTCCCCCCCCTCTTTTCTCACTCTTTTTCTTAATTTTTTTTCCCCTTTTCTCTCTCTCTCTCTCTTTTTGTGCAGTAAGCATCATTGGAAGAAGACCAAAGCAGAGCAACTATAAGTTAAATATACATTTGAGCTTAGCTGCATTTACATTATTCTCTTTTTTTTTTTTAGAAGCAGGCTGAAAGGGATTTTTTTGTTTGCTTAATCAGTATGTGTATTTTGATTTCTCTCTCTCTCTCTCTCTCTCTCTCTCTCTTTCTCTCTCTCTCTCTTCCTTGCCATCATCAAATTCTTTCACTAATCACCATAGATTTGTCTCCCTACAAATTGCATCATCTTCTGAAGAACGTCGGGTTTCGCAGGCAGGCGGCTAGTCACCTGCAACAACCAAGGGGTCCTGCAGAAGCTTCCAAACTGCTGTCAGTGTCCGATGCCAGGGTCTGGTCTGTGGACATGGAGGAAATGTCATTGACAGATGAGGAGGGAGGGAGGCTTTCGCTGCTGTTCACTGCTGCACCTGTGCTAAGAAAACGAACACCGGCGTGATTCAACCTGGAAGCAAGAGACCACTCGAGAATAAAAGAATAAAGGCATGTCCCTCTCAGATCCAGCCCTCCAGTGCTGCCTGGCATTTCTTTCTTTTTTTTTTCTAAAGGACAAAAACTAAACCTTGGTGAATCGAGGAAGAGAGCGACGGAGGCTCCTCAGATGCTCTAAGCCAGGGGTGTCAAACTCGATTTTATGAGGCCCTCATTAGGTGTCAACTCGCAAAGCAGTCGCAAAGGTGGCCTGCTCTCGAGTTGCCATAGGCAAGGGGGATTGGAAACCAACAAAGCAGCCAAAGACAGGAGCACATTCCAGACATATCTCTCTCAAGGCTGTCTCCCAGGTTACCCACAGCGGCCGTAGGGGAGTGATCTCTACAACCTGCGAAATTGTTGGTGAATGCGATTGATGACACACCCTGGGGGGAGTGGGGAAACAGGATCACGATTGGGGCCATAAATTACGTGGGGTCAGACTTGGCTACATTTGAGAATGTGCCGGCATGAAGCTCTTAATAAATAACTAGATTTCTTTTGAAGCTTGGTTCGAGGCTCATGATTTAATTAGGGCATCCATCGGAACCCTAACATCAGGGTTGAGTTTGACCTTGGTGAGGCCAGGGTGGGCGTGGCCAGCATGAAGTCACTTGCATCAGAGGGTGCCTGTGGTGGCCCGAGTGCTCTGCCAGCAAAAACGGGCTCCCGAGCTTCGTTTTCGGCTGCAACAGCCTCCTGCAACCTTCTGCCAGAGAAAATGGAGCTCAGGGGGCCACATGCAGCCTTCGCAAGCTCCGTTTTCAGCTGGGGAGGCCTCCTGGGAACCTCTGCCGGAGAAAATGGCAGAGGCGCTGGCAGGCCACTGCGGGCCGATCCTTTACTATTTCCAGGGTGGCCTTGCGGGCCAGATTTAGCCCGCAGGCCTTGAGTTTGACACCCCTGCTCTAAGCTAAACAAAAATGGTCAGTTACATTGTCTATGCCAGAGGTGAGGAACTAAGGCCCCTTTATGACTTGTGAACTTTAACTCCCAGAATTCTGGAGGCAACATGGCTGGCTGGCTCGGGAATTCTGGGAGTTGAAGTCCCCAAGTCAGAAAAGGGCCTTAGTTCCTCACCCCTGGTCTATGCCCAGTCCTGATTCCTTGGAAGACTGGGTGTTGGAAGGAAAGTCTTGTCTTCAACCACAGATTTCCTCAAACCTTAACATTGTTGGTACAAGGCCCTCAATAGGGAAAAAAAAAATTATTTAGATGCCCAGAGAGAGAAAGAGACATATGAGTCCTTGGCTTAATTTCTAAGTTATCAGACTTCTGACAGCCAATTACATGATGGTAATAGTGTATCATCATCCCCCAATAGTGGGGGATATGAAGGAGAGGAAACTGGGTTAGAGATATTTTTTTTTTAAGTCACAGGAACAAAAGGGGTCTGTTTGCGAACTTTTGGCTCTAGCAAAATTTATTTGGGAAATGCTACAATTCCCAGAAGAATATCTGGGGGTGGTGGAAGATTTCCTATCATGAGCCAAAAAAAATTAGCTGCAATTAATTAATTAGTCATTAAATGTAATTAATTAACATCCATCTATGCAATTAATATATAATAAATGTGATTAATATGTAATTAAATATATTAAATTGGATTAAGTAATTGATTAATGCAACTAATATGGTTATCACCCAAGAGACTGCAATATTTGATTTGCTTAGAAATGCTGCATCCCTTACTGGATTTCATCAATATGGAATAGAATAAAGAGAAAACGCTTTGTATTACTTTGGGTTTCCACTGCAATCACAAACTCCTTAAAGTAACCCATGTGCAGGGGTCTGCAACCTTAAACACTCAAAGAGTGTTTGCTATGGGTTCGCAATGGGAGCTCGCTTCACTTGTGCACGGCACTTTTGTGCATGTGCAGAGCGTCCGTGATGATGTCGGGCAAGTGGGTGGAGCCTCCTTCCGCCGCTACTACCGGTTTACAAGATCCGGACTGAACTGGTAGGAACCCACCACTGCTCTGGTTGGTTACAATTTGTTAAAAACATTAAAAGACGAAATTAGAAAATTAGAAAAGTTTATCTGAGAAACCAGCTCACCCTGATGGGAATTAGGAGCTGAAGAAGCTTCTTGGATGAGAAGCGAAACGTCTTCAAAGAAAAACAAACAAAATGGCCTCTTTAAAAAGCACCTTTGGGACAACTGTGACGTGGATAACTGAGAATCTCCATAAATACCTGAATTTTGATCATATGACCATGGGGATGCAGCAACGGTCATAAATATGAAAACTAGTCATGTCACTTTTTTCAGTGCCATTGTAACTGCAGACAGTCACTAAACAAATGGTTGGAAGTCGAGGACTGCCTGCAATTGCAGGGAAATCAGTATTTAAAACCTCTCTTTATCTTTGTCCTCTGTTTATCAGGAAAGAGGGAAATAAAGTGTTTTCTGCCAGCCACAAACAGTAGTTTATAATAAGGCTGATCCTCCATTTTAAGTGAAAGCTGAGTTTAATTAGTCTTTCTATATTATTACTCCCTACCAGCACATCCTATTTATTGTTCCTCATAAATCACCTAAGAGGCAGGGCTTTCTATGACAAATCTGCCCATGAACAATGATTTATTCTGACATCCACTCCATCTTCAAGAATGATGATGCTGGGCCACAGCTCAGTAAGCTCTTAAATCAAATTTGTGTATTCTGTCCCTCACTTTTCGGCTCTGTAAGGACTTGTTGAATGGCCTTTCTGACATAACTGAAACAAATGTGTGGTACTGAAAGGCTTATGCTAATCCAGGCATCTACCCTGAAATTCCTTTTGGCTTTTCTGTGCTGAGCAACAACATGGTGGAGGGAGATTAGTGAGGCAAAGAAAACGAATATGGATGTTAATTTTGCCTCATGTTTTCCATGACTGGGAAGTCTCAAAAAAACAACAACAACAAAAAAGGAAAGTCTGAATCTTCTACCAATTCCAGGGTGGATTTGATTTAAATCAAGTTGATTTAAATCACGATTTAAATCATGATTTAAATCACTAGTAAAAAGTCTTGATTTAAATCAAGTCGATTTAAATCACGGTTTAAATCACGGTTTAAATCACGGTTTAAATCGCTAGTAAAAAGGCTTGATTTAAATCAAGTCAATTTAAATCAAGTCGATTTAAATCACGATTTAAATCACGATGTAAATCACTAGTAAAAAGGCTTGATTTAAATCAACTCGATTTTAATCATAGTTTTTGAAGAGCAACTGTCATCTCTGTCCCACAGCGGCTTCTCCTCTGACCCGCTGTTGACTCACCGACAGTCCCAATATTGCAGAATATACAGCCTCATGCTACATAACTAAACTCCATTTCGTGCTGAATAAACTAAATTATTAATGTATCTTAAATAGAAAACTATCTTTAGGTAGATAATAAAAACTATCTTTTACTCCAAAAGCATTTTATTAAAATAAATTTGATAAAAATAAAAAAAAATCCGATTTAAATTTTTAAAAATCCAATTTAAATAATCTGATTTATTTATTTATTTAAAAAGCATTGATTTTTATCCACCCTGACCCATGCCCACAAACACACCAAGTTTTGATACTCCTAGCAAACTGCAAAGACAAAGAAACAAATAAAGGAGATATAAGAAACGTCTGGGACATCACATACATAACGTGTTAAGTTGAATATTGAGTAGACCTGGCATTAATTGAGAAAAACAATGCAGAAATAATTTCTGACATAATGACGGAGAACAAAGAAAAGTATGTGATAAACCTGTAGCTGAAGTAAAAAAAAAAACAAAAACCGAGTGTGAGAATAGGCACAAGATACCACAAACCCATACGTCAATCCCTTAATGATGCCTAAGGAACTGATTACAGAACCTTAGTGTGTCATTGAACACTGAATTAATACATGACATGGGAAAACTAGCTTCATTCATTCAAAGTTTTGAAAGCAAATCAGTGCAGTCTGATATATTGTTATTTAGAAGTAAGCCCCCAATTAATTCTGCAGGGCTTATTCCTAGATAAGCGGATTAGCTGAGAGTTAATACAAGTCTTTTTTTAACCGAGTTCAGTTAATATAGCTTATCTTCTTCTAGTGCTCTATCTCAGCCTTCTACAACTTCTCAAAATACTAGCTGGGAATTCTGGAGTTATGGGTTCATAAACACATCTGCATAGACCTATATATTTAAAAGGGACCAAGTTGGAAAAGGCTATAAAATTACTTGGAATACATCCTAGCTTCCAATCAATGAAAAACTACTGTTTTTAGGTACTATTTCTAGTTGCCTTCTGGCAGAAGATACAGAACAATTAAAACTCGGACCACACGTTTTCTGAATCGTTTTTATCCCAGAGCTATAATTGCACTCAACAATGAACTAAAGGGCCACCATCAGTGAGCTGTTGGACAGCACTACTTGGTCTGTTGTGTGGATGTTTGGGTGGTTTAGGGGTGGGGAATTTGTGGTGGGTGGGTGGGTGTTTGGGGATTGTTATGTGTGTTGGACCTGGTCTTTGGGTGTTAAGTGAATTTTGTTGTATGTGTATACTGTGTATATACGTACAATGACAATAAAGATGTTGTTGTTGTTGTTGTTGTTGTTATTATTATTATTATTATTATGCAGATGAAGAAAAGGATCTGCCTTAAGGTCTGTAACCATGTAAAATATTGTCATTCACTAGGACTGAGTACCTGAGGGAGAAGGTTGTCCTTTTACTACACCATTTTTAGTCTTTTCTTCAGAATTCATTACTTCCTTGTAGATTAATTCTGCAAGAGACAAAGGAGCATGTTATAAAGATGTTTTATTACTTCCCCATATTAAAATATGTTTTATTAGTTCCTCATATTATTTAAAACCACTCTGGACAGTGAATAAAAACCTTCTAAACAAGACCACAAAAATGAATAGCCAACTATGTTTACCCCATCTATCATCTGTCCTACTCTTCCCCTTGAGTCAAGTCAAACTGCCTTGAAGAACAGAAGAATTACAGGTAGCCCTCGTTTTACAACTGTGCATTTAACGACAGATTAAAATTACAACCACACAGAAAAAAGTGATTTATGACCATTTCCTCACACTTATGGCGAGGGGTGGGGTTCTCTGCCTGGTTGCTGGGTGGGCATGTCCATGGTGGCCGTGGGCTAACAGGCCTCCTACACTACGGCGGGGTGGTGGTGGCATTTTTGCCCTCCCTGGGCTCCGGAGGCTTTCCTCGAGCCTCCAGGAGGACGAAAACAGCCTCCCCAGGCTCTGGAGGATGTGTATCCTTCTTCTGCCAACATGACAACATTGAGTCAGAAGATCTTCAGAAGAACATCTTAGTAAGTCTGGAAAAAACACTAGGTTTTTCAAGAGATACACAACATTTTTTTGTAAAGGGGGGGGGAAACAAGTAAAGGAAGATTCTCAAACTTGGTTGCAAATGTTTTGTCACCATTCGAAGAGACATCATGGTCTGGTTTCAGCTTCGATAGTTTGAGTGGCTGATTGCAAACAAACCGAAACCGGTCCGTGACTCAGAAGCCCTGAGATAACAACTCTAATCCTAATCTGCACCACATAGACGGTTATTAACTACAACCCAACAACAGCCAGCCAATCAAACAGTCCGAAATCAGACCATGACTCAGAAATATCCAAACAAACAACATTCAGACTAATTTGCATCTCATAAAAAGGTCTTTAAAGACCTATATTCTGACAGATGAGCACAATTCAAAAGGCACTGACGATGTCTCCTCGAATGGTGACGAAATGCGTGCAACCAAATTGCCAAGCTTGAAGCTCAAACCCACAGCCTAACTACCAACCCAAACTACTAATATTCAAACACATTCTCAAACTTCTCAAGAATTATTGAGCATGCTCTGAGTGCATTTGCAATCCCCATGGACTACAGGAGGCATCAGGAGGTGGGGAGGCAGAGGTCAAGGACAGATATCAAGTGCAGAATCAGATGCTATACCTTGTATAGGTAAAAATTACCTTTCCACTCTTCAATTGTGTGTTCTCTTTCATCCAACTGCTTGTCATAGATCTGTGGAGGTGGCTGTGAATTAAAACATAGAGAGGTCAACAGAATAAGTTAAACTGGGAACATAAACCAAAAGTTTTGATCTCAGTTAACTTGGGTACCAAAATAGTTAGAAAATGAAAAACTCAGCAAACATGAACCAAGCATGATCTGTGCAGAGGCAGCCAAAAAAGCCAATGCAATCCTAAATTGCATTAACAGAGGGATACAATCAAGATCAAGTGAGGTACCAATACCACTTTATAAAGCCTTAGTAAGACCACACCTAGAATACTGCATCCAGTTTTGGTCACCACACTATAAAAAAGATGTTGAGACTCTAGAAAGGGTGCAGAGAAGAACAACCAGGACCATTAGGGGACTGGAGACGAAAACATATGAAGAACAGTTACAGGAACTGGGAATGGCTAGTCTAGTGAAGAGAAGGACCAGGGGAGACATGATAGCAGTCTTCCAATAGTTGAGGGGCTGCCACAGAGAGGAGGGGGACAAGCTATTTTCCACGGCACCTGAAGCCCAGACAAGGAATAATGGATGGAAACTGATCAAGGAGAGATTCAACGTAGAAATAAGGAGAAATTTTCTGACAGAGAGAATTATAAACCAATGGAACAGAAGTTGCCTTCGGACATTGTGGGGGCTTCATCACTGGAGACTTTCAAGAAGAGATCGGACTGCCATTTGTCAGAAATGGTGCAGGATCTCCTGCTTGGGTGGGGGGTTGGACTAGATGACCTACAATGTCCCTTCCAACTCTATTAATCTAATCTAATCTAATCTAATCTAATCTAATCTAATCTAATCTA
>WNWU01000007.1:37032665-37086001 GCA_012654045.1 Ptyas mucosa | reverse complement strand
CAGCTTGGCTGTCTCAGGAATTCTGGGAGTTGAAGTCCACAGGTTGTAAAAGGGCCACATTTGCCCACCCCTGACTTAGCACCAGAAATGCCAGTCAATTGCGGTCGCTAAGTAAGTGAAGATTACCTGTATAAGAAGGCAATCTGATTCATACATTACCTTGGTGGCTTAAGTGGTGATTGGACCATCCACACCAATCTGTTTCTGATTCTTACCTCATAATCTACGTGTATTGGATGACACAGATAGCCGAAGCATCTGAGATACTTTATATAAGTACCTGCAGCCAGCTGGAACTTGAACACAAGACTCCCATGATTAAAATATCTGCATTTTACCAAGATTGATGAACAACAGTGGGCTATAACTCTTTTAAGATTTCTGTTTGTAGCAGTTCCCTAAACGTCCATGTGTTTTTCCCTAAGTTCATCAGTATTAATTGCTATCAGTCGTTGGACATGTTGTTAACGTATTATTCCAGCAAGATACCTCTATTTCATAGTAACAAAGGAAACCCATCAAAGACAGCAAGTCCACATTTATTCAGTATGTCGGGGAAAAGGCACATAGACTTTGGCGTATTCATCAGCATTGGGTTCGGTTTTTTGATCAGAACAAAATCCAAAGGAGTAAAAATATTAATACCTTTTTTTGCAAGACCTTAATCCAGAAATAACTTTTAAGCATCCTTCATAAGAAACCTAACAGCATATGTTCTTTTAGGAAATATGATGCTGAATAAATGGAAGAGAAGCTTTCATCAAAACAGTCCAGTGGATTCAAACACCAGTTCCTCAAATACACCCAGACATATACATTCCATTCATTATACGCCATAACCAATATATAGGAGCAGTGTGTATTCTAAATTCCAATGTGATCTACTCCTGCAGTCCGAAACAGCTTCACATATTATTCCTTGTGGATTGCTTTGCCTAGCTTGGTCTCCTGTTATAACATTTCCTTACGGCTATATCTCTCGTTTCCATAAATGAATCATCAGAATTTATTTTTCCAAAGAAGCTTTTCGATTCATCCCCACAACGCATATACAGTGGTACCTTGGTACTCAACTGCTTTGAAACTCATCGAATTTGGTACTCAACACTTTTTGATGTGAAAAGTTTGTCCCGGTACTCATTGTTTGTTTGAAGTCCACAAGTCTTAAAGCTGCCAAGTTTGAAGACATCTGGTGTAGATGAACTAAAAGATGAGATGACTTTGAGTCATTAATAGATAATCTATCAAGGAACACTGTCGAGCGGCTAACTTCCCATTGTCCCTGTCCTTTATTCTTCCTTCTTGCTACCTACGTTTATGCCTTTTCCAAGTGCGTTTTTACCATAATATTATACTTTTCTGTTGCACTTGGCTTGCCTATTTCAATTTCTAATTAAGAACCCGCCTCCAAAATGCTATTTCTTTTTGATATAAAAATCATTCATTTAGAAAACTCTCGCTGATTATCACAGACCACAACAAGGTCATAATAATGGTTCGGTGATGGATCACACCGGTGTACAGCTTTCGACAAACAGCTCATTCAGTTCAGCTGACATAACACTAAGTATATCTTGCCAGGAAGAATGACCAAGTGGGTTGTTTTTTTTTTTATCAATCTTCTTCAAGGATATATATGCAAACATATTCTTACATTTGTCTAGGCCAGATTCTGCCAATGAACTAGTAGCGTACGTGGATTGAGAGCTCAACAACAAGCGGAAATGAAAGCATGGAACTCCTTAGGTTAATAAAGAGCGAGCTTCAATTTTTATCACTATATGAATGGCGATAATGAGATTTGCTAAGGTCATTTTAATAAAGAATGTTTGTAAAACGTAGTGACACATGAAGCCAGTCCAGATTTTGGATATACAACAGTACCTATTCAGAATTTTAGGATAATTCTAGCTTGTGGTTAATAGTCCAGTGAAGTGGCTAATTAGAGGAGGCCCAAGAGCTACATCCTAGAGCCGTGATCGCGAAACCTATAGCACAGCGCTCTCTCTGTGGGCACGTGGGTCAATCGCCCCAATTCAGTTCTGCCACGCATGTGTGTGCACCTCCTGCCAGGCAGCTGGTCATCAGGTCTCTGCTGCACACGGGGTAAGCTGCATGCAGGGGCTCACACGTGTATGCGTGGGGGAGCAGGGCATGTGCAGGGGTTGTGTGTGCATGTGCAGGGGCGGGGGCATGCGGGGGGGTTGCACATGAATGTGAGGAGTGAGCACGCATTGCATTTTGAGGGTTTGAGCACACGCGCATGTGCGCTTTGGGCACTCCGTCCGGAAAAGGTTAGCCATCACTGTCCTACAGAAACTCAGTTTGTAGAATGTAAATATTAATTCCAATTTATAGAGGAAAAGTAGAGAAGACAATTCACTGTAATTCACAACTCTCAGCCAAACGTCTTCCAAATCTTGTCCTTCCTTTGGCTTTTTGTAGGAAATAGCTAACAGACCCCTTATAAAATCTAATGCTCTCTCCTCTTACTTCTCTTCAAAGAAATTCAAAAATTGGCTGCAATACAATCCAGATTATTACATCAACTCATTATCCTATGTCAAACACATTTAAAATCTAGACCAAATAGTTTGGGCTGCTTACAATGAATGGGCAACATGGCTCTGTCTGAAAACTTTTGCATCATAGAGAGAACAAGACTCTTTCTGCGCAATCTTTAAAAGCTTTTGATCTTAACAAGGTCAACTGTACTCGGTATATTTCAAGAAACACATCAAAATCAATCAACGAACGTGACAATATTCACAGGTTGTTTTCTAGGGGTCTTTCTCAACATCTGGGAAACAGGGCCAGAGAACACAAAACAAACATTTACATTGTTTTAAATGTAACAACAGGGACAAGTTAGATGGAATACAATTCTTCAGCCTGACCTAATCCTTGTCCCCCTTTTTTCCAGTCTAGTCTGATAGATACTTTTATTCTCCAAACGCCAGAAATACAATCCTTGGAAACTGACTTGAAGAAGGCGGAAGTTAGAAGTCGAGAGAAGAAAGTACCGTATTTTCTGGCGTATAAGACTACTTTTTAACACAGGAAAATCCTCTCAAAAGTCGGGGGTCATCTTATACGCTGGGTATAAGCCTACTGACACTCCGACTTCCCCAGCTGACCCTCAGTGATGGCGAGTCCCAGCTGTCTGGGGAAGTCGGAGCGTCGGTAATATCCACCTGGATGCCTGGGACGGTGGGGGAAGCTCCGCACAGCAACCAGCTGGGTCCAGCATTCAGCGGCATGCAGCCTTGACGAGATCGGCACAGCTTCCCAAATCTGAGTTGCCAGTGCTGACCGATGACGCTACGGGAGCGCCGACAATTGGGGGGTAGTCTACGGCGAGTATAGCCCAAATGCTATATTTTAATAGGAAAAGTAGGGGGTCATCTTATACTCCCAGTCGTCTTATATGCCGGAAAATACGGTAAATATTTTTGGTTGCTTTAACTCAGGGGTGTCAAACACAAGGCCTGCGGGCCGGATACAGCCCATGGGATGCTTAGATCTGGCCCGTGGTGCCTCCCTGGAAATAGCAAGCGACCGGCCCGTGGTGCCTCTGCCAGCGAAAATGGAGCCCGAGGGGGCCTGTTTTCGGCTGTGATGGCCTCCTGCAGCCCTCTGCCGGTGAAAACAGAGTCGGTGGGTATGTGTGTTTTCGGCCGTGATGGCTGAAACCGGAGCTCGAGAGCCTGTTTTCACTGGCAGAGCACTCGGGCTGCCACAGGTGCCCCGACATGAGTGATGTCAAGCTGGCCATGTCCCACTGGCCACCACCCCCCAGCCCCCCCCCAGGTCAAACACAACCCTGATGCAGCCTTCACTGAAATTGAGTTTGACACCCCTGCTTTAACTGATTAGCAAGATCATCAAAGAGGACTGTTTAATTCCAAAAATTCACATATCCTTACGAACATGGCTCACCATCGTCGCCATTCATTTCAAAAGCAACCTCTGGTATTTGACAAGTGCACAATGAAAAATTGAATAAAATAGAATGTCTACTTATAAAGAGTCCTATTTCCTACAAAGGTTTTTAGGCATGGCAAAAATAGGAGCAGTTTAAACATCATGGGAAAGACCTGGAGGCTTTTAGAATTATAAAAATATCCGGGGAAAACAAGGAGGTATGGAGAAGCTTCTTGGATGAGACGCAAAACATCTTCAAAGAAAAACCAAAAGTCTAGTTGCCTTTTGAAAAAGCACCTTCGGGACAACCATGACCTGGATGACTGAGAATCTCCATAGACAGGTAGTCCTGGACTTACAAACGTTCGTTTAGTGACCATTTGAAGTTACAAGGGCACTGAAAAAAGAGACTTATGGCTGTTTTTCCACACTTACGACCTTTGTAGCATGCCCGGAGATCACAATTCGAGCATTTTGCAACTGGCATTTATTTATGTTCCGGGGTCATGTTTTTTTTTTTTTAATTTGATTTATATGCCGCCCTTCTCCAGAGACTCAGGGCGGCTTACAATGCGCTAAGCAATAGCCTTCATACTTTTTGTATCTTTATACAAACCCCACAAACTGGGTCCTCAATTTACCTACCTTAGAAAGGATAGAAGGCTGAGTCAATCTTGAGCCTTGGTGAGATTCGAACCTGCAATAATTGCAGGCAGCTGTGTTAATAACAGGGTGCTTTAGACCACTGTACTATCCAAGGCTCTTGTGATGTGATCTCCTTTTACAACTTTCTGACCAGGAGACTCAATGGGGAAGCCAGATTCACGTAACAACCGTGTTACTAACTTAACAACTGCGTTACTAACTTAACAACTGCAGTGATCCACTTAACAGCTGTAGCAAGAAAGTTCGTAAAATGGGGCAAAACTCACTTAACAACCGTTTTGCTTAACAACAGGAAGTTTGGGCTCAATTGTGGTTGTAAGTCAAGGACTACCTGTCGCCAACTCTAGTACTAACAGTTATGGTAAATATCCTCATAGGACATTATGGATTGTATATTATGAAGATAAGAACCAAATTATTTTCCCAGGCATCATTCAAGCACTTCATGGAGGGAACGCAAAGTATTATTATTCTTAATCCCTACTAATCCAGCCACCCTTCCATTGTGAGCATCTTGAACAGATATCCTAGTGTATTGCTTGCTTATTGTCAATATGCATCTTCTTCGCACAAAGCTTTAAAGTTTAAACCATTGTCTTTGTGGCTTATTGTAGTCCTCTGGGTTATTCAATACATCAAATTGTCTGATTTGGCATTAGGTATCAATCTAGCCTGAACAAATCAGAAAGTATGACAGTAAAACCCAGAAGCATAACTAAGCACATCCAAAAAGACAGAATAATAAGCTAAATTTAAAAGAGCTTTGTTTATTTTATAATTTCTAGCTTGTTTGCAGACACTGGACCATAATCTTGCATCTGGCTATCAAGTAAAGTTCATTTCTATGGCAGGTTGCCATTTGTTCAATAGGAAAATCACATCTGGCATATTCTAAACATAGGAATTTGTTTTTTATACATTGTGGCTTATTAACCCAGGATACTTGGATGACCTTTTTGTATGAACATAGAAAGCTACCCTGTTTCCCCCAAAATAAGACATCCCCTGATAATAAACCCAGTCAGGCTTTTGAGTGCATGGCAATAAGGCCAAGTGCTTATTTCAGGGTTCAAAAAAATATAAGACAGGATCTTATTTTTGGGGAAACACGGTACTTTCCATCGTTCTGATATCTGGTCTGGATATGTGTTTCTTCTCAGGTGGTCTAGCCTGGTTAATGATGCAAATCAGAGATGGAAAAAAACTGTATGGTCCTTGTTTTCTCTGAGTCTGGTGTTTTTCTTGAAGACTTTTCATTACCAAACTAGGTAACATCATCAGTGTTGGTGTGGGTGGGGGATGATATTATCTAATTTGGTAATGAAACGTCTGCAAGGAAACCACCAGACTCAAACCAAGTCTGAGTCCAAGGACCCCACAGTTCATCCCTGGACTACGAATATTCTCTTCTATCAATATAGGGAAAACTGCCAGCAGATTATGGGCTGAATCTTAACATATGAAAGGAACAGGAAAGGAAATCAGCTTTGCAAGTATACAAAATTACAATCAATAGAAGCAGCTTTTGCAAATAAAACAAAATGTGTTGAAAAAGTTACGGTGTAAATGAGAACAAAGGCATAAGAGGAAATGTTTCACAGCCTTATAGAAAACGGAGTGCATATTTAATGGCATTTCCCCCTCATCTTATTTGTTTAAAAATACCAACATTGCTAAGAATGAGTTTGAAACAAATCATCAGCTGTTAGTGGCTGTTTCTAGGGAATTTTTCCACAGCAAATGCTTTTAATGGTTTAATTATCGAGGCTCTGTGAACAGATTTTAATAACTATGCAGCTGTTTGAAAGAAGCTAGGCTTTTAAAATGCATTATCTATGGGACATTTTGGGTCAGGTTTATCTTTTCTCCTGCTGATTTATTCGAAAGAATTATTTTTACATTAAAAAGCTATTCTATTTGTTTTTTAGCACGTCAGAATGATGACTGAATCCAGAGCGTATTGCGGAGAAATAGGGTACCTAAAGCAAAACTCATTTCATATTTATGCCTGGTTTGGAAGACAATATTAAAGATTGGCTAAAAATAGCTGGGTAAAAAGGCAATAGCTGGGCAAAGATGTGCATTGTTGATATTGTATTGCATTATATTTATCAGAGCACCAGGAATACATGTGGATTCTCAGAACGAGGTGCTGCGTATTGTAAAATGATAGCCAGCGTAGTACGGTATAGAAATGATGGGGTCGGACTAGGCCGGTGATGGTGAACCTATGGCACGCGTGCATAAGGGGCGTGCATAAGAGTACCAGCGTGCCTACCATCCCTGTCCTAATGTTCCCTTTAATTGTATTCATTTTATACAGCAATAGAGAGAGACGAAAGAGGAGTAGAGGGAGGGAAGGGAGGGAGGGAGGAAGAAGGAGAGAGAGGAATGGGAAGAAAGGAAAGAGGGGAGGAAGGAAGGGAGGGGAAATAAGAGTAGGAGAGAGGGTTAGAAAGGGAGAAAGAGAGGAGGAGAAGGAAAAAGGAAGGGGAAGTGGCTTAGGCCCGGGGTATCTGCTGGATCATCTCCTGCCTTCCTCCTACCGTCCGGTGCGCTCACACAGAGCGGGCCTCCTCAGGATGCCGTCAGCCAGACAATGTCAGCTGGCGGCCCCCAGGGGGAGAGAGTTCTCTGTGGGAACGCCGACCCTCTGGAATAGGCTGCCCACCAGCCTCAGGACAGCCCCGGACCTCCTCTCCTTCCGCCGCGAATTGAAGACGTGGCTTTTTCACCAAATGGGCTGAATTCGTAGGGGTGACTTCAAATAATTTTAATAATTTTTAATTGATTTTAATTAATTTTAAACTGATTTTAATTGTTTATGCAATTCCTTGTTTGTTTTTGTAAGCCGCCTTGAGTCCTACGGGAGAAGGGCGGCATATAAATTACATAAATAAATAAATAATACATAAATAAAAGTAGAAAAGGAGTAGGAGAAGAGGGAGAAGAAAGTAGAAAGTAGAAAGGAAAGAAGGGAGGGAGATGGAAGAGATTGAGAAGAAAGATTGCTGTACAATAAAAAAAAAGATGAAATGGAAGAAAGACAACCCCGAATATGCATAAATGCACTAGGATAAAGAATGAGTTATTAAAAAATAAAACAGAATAAATATGAGTTAAAACAGAAAAATTAGAATTTGAGGGCAAATAAAGATGTTGTTTATACAAATAAGCATAGAAATTTTAAGACACGGTCAAAAAATGGAAAAAGGAAATTTTGGCAAAAATTGTAACTGAGTAAAATGTATTTGAATATGATCAATTGTATAGGTTATGATATGGCCAATACTCTGTTCATAAAATATGCGGGTGAAGGTGGGGGAAAAAAAATCAATAAAACTTGATTCAAAAAAAAAAGAATTGTATTCATTTTATGTATTCAATTCATGCTTATACTTATATATATTATCCAATACGTACTTGACAAATAAATAAATAAATTTAAAAAGTAGCACGCAGAGGCATCTCTCTGGGCATGCCAGTCATCACCCGTTGCTCTTCCGGGTTCCGGCTGGTTTTCACATGCACGAGAGCACTGGAAACACGGAACCGCATGTGTGCGCTGAGAAGCTGAGTGTGCGGTTTCTGGCACGTGCATGCACGCCGTCCAGCTGGTCTTCGTGTGTGCATGCATGCCAGAAACCTGTGTGCACCAGAAACCTAAACTACTCTTCTGGTCTCTGGTTCTCCCATGGATGCGCGCCAGGGAGCTGCTCTTCCGGTTTTGGGCGCTCTCCCGCGCGCGCATGCTCCTGTTTCGGCACTTGGTGCCAAAACGTTTTGCCAACACTAGACTAGGCTGAAGACCCAAGGTTCCTATTTATCCTCAACTGTAGAACCTCATTCGGTAAGTTTTGGTCCTGTCCCTAAATTCCAGCCCAATCTATCCAACAGAGTCAAGGATAAAACATTGGAAGATGGAGAACAACTCAGTATAGTGGGATCCTTGCAGCTCTCTGACTTTGGTTGTTGGCTTGTAGACCTTTCATTACCCGACTAGATAACAACATCAATGCTAGCAAGGATTGGGTATGCATGTATTGATAGAAGGAAACCACACTTCCACTGGCAGGACAAGCCACTGTATATAAACAGGGAGCAAACAACACAATCACTAACACTGGTGATGTTATCTAGTCAGATAGTGAAACAGCTGCAAGAAAACCATCAAGCTCAGCGAGCAACTAGGATTCTACAGTCCAACTCTGAGCTATATGTGTATGTGTATGTGTATGTGTGTGTGTGTGTGTGTGTGTGTGTATGTGTATGTGTATGTGTATATGTGTATGTAGAGCCATGGTGGCGTAATGGTTAGACTGCAGTATTGCAGGTTAATTCTGCTGACTGCCAGGAGTTTGATCCTCATCAGCTCAAGGTTGACTCACCCTTCCATCCTTCTTTTTTTTTTTTGTAGAATATTTTTATTTTTTAAAACAAAACATAAAACATAAATCCATCATCCATACAATTGCAAACAGTGTGCCGGTCGGTTACAAGTCTTTTATGCTTCCTCACCATATTCACTACTTACTAATTATCTAATTTCTCATTTTTATCGTATTTTCTGGCGTATAAGACTACTTTTTAACACAGGAAAATCCTCTCAAAAGTCGGGGGTCGTCTTATACGCCGGGTATAAGCCTACTGACGCTCCGACTTCCCCAGCTGACCCCCCAGTGATGGCGAGCCCCAGCTGTCTGGGGAAGTCGGACCGTCGGTAATATCCACCTGGATGCCTGGGACGGTGGGGGAAGCTCTGCACAGCAACCAGCTGGGTCCAGCATTCAGCGGTATGCAGCCTTGACGAGATCAGCACAGCTTCCTGAATATGAGTTGCCAGCGCTGACCGATAACACTACGGGAGTGCCGACAACATTGAGGGGTAGTCTTATATGGCGAGTATAGCCCAAACCCTATATTTTAATAGGAAAAGTAGGGGGTCGTCTTATACGCCCAGTCGTCTTATACGCCGGAAAATACGGTACCAGTCTAATAAGTATCGTTGTAATATAATCCTCGTTAATTATTTAACTATGGCTTCCCCCTCTTTTCATAAAAATTATTTTCAAATATTTATATTATAACATTCATTTCTTCATCCTAGGTTAACAATATTCATACAACTTTGTATTATATTTCTGCCATTCTTATATTGTAATGGTCTCATCCCTATTTCATTTCTTACCTTCCATCCTTCTGAGGTCGATAAAATGAGAACCCAGATTGTTTGGGGGCAATATGCTGACTCTGTAAACCACTTAGAGAGGTCTGTAAAGCATTCTGAAACGGTATATAAGTCTAAGTGCTATTGCTATCGCTATTGCTGTGTGTGTGTGTGTGTGTGTGTGTGTGTGTGTGTGTGTGTATTCGTGTATCCTGCAAACAACTTATCAAAGAAAAGATAAATATTATTGAATTTTGAACATTGACTCAGTTGTCAGATATGTAGGAATTATTCCCAGTTGTGAGATCCAAAATAAAAATATTGCTAATAGTTGCTGTTTTATCAGTCATGGCATATACACACCAATTTGAAACACTAAATTAGCTTGCATGAAACTAGGAAAAAAGGAGTGCCTGATATTTAGTTAATGTTAGAGAGGTGCTGTCCCTGCACAAGGCCCAAAGCACTTTTGAATTTGCAATGGATCTCTTTAAGTACACACCACCAACTCAACCTATTTTGACTCCTTCTTCAAAACTGTGCTACCCTCAGGCATTATCATTTTCCCTCAATAGGTGCCATTAAGGATTTCAATCTCTTTTGAATTTGCAGAGCCAATACAAAACAAGAAATGGATCTGTGATGCTTATTTATTCATTTATCTGCCCAACAGATTCCATATAGGCAAGCTAGAATATAAAGGCTAAAATCAACCTCCAACTATGTGACGTCAGATGAAGATACTATAGCTATCTATAATGACCCAATTGTAAAATTACAGCAGAACAAGTGGTGGGTTGCCCCCCCGGTTCGGACCAGTTCGCAAGAACCGGTACTAAAACTGGTGGGAGGCTCCACCCACTGCCCCAGATGTCATCATCGGCGATCTGTGCATGCACAGAAGCAAGACGCGTGCGTGAGTGAAACGAGTGCACATGTGTGATCCCGTTGCAAACCAGTAGTAAAGATAAGTAGAACTCACCCCTGAGCAGAACCCCATTTATGTAAGTTGCGGCAAACTATATTTCAGCAATGAATTTCTCTCCCCAATCTCTTAATTTAATTCAGTCGCCCAGACTGCATGGACATGGATTCATTAAAAATAAATAATAATAATAATAATTAATGCTCCTGCAAACCAGACTAAACCCTACAAAGTTCTGCCGTAAGCTTTATTAACCTATGGAGAGCTAGGAGGATCTGTTGTTAACACAGAAAGTTAAAGAAGAATGCTTGGTAAACAGGGAACGAGGAATTCAGGAATTCTGAATCTATGGCAAAGGTTCAATTAAAAGATATTGCAGTGATGGAGAGACATCGTTAGGTACAATGTTTATTGCAGTTCATCAGAGCCTGTAAGTGTTAAGCTACTCCAAATCAGAAGTTTCAATTAGAACAACAATGTTATCTAGAGAAGCCCACAGCCTAGGAAGGATACGGTCAGTGCCAGGAAACAACACAGCACCTTTAATCATTTCTCCCATGATGCACCCTATTGACCACATGTCAACTGAAAACGAAAAATGAAATGAAGGTAAACAAGAACACAGCAACAGAACAACAAACAAATGAGAAGACTTATCTGGTTGGATCAAAAGAACAGGCACGGTTCCTTGCCTACTAGGATGTGGGATTCTTGGGAATGTTGCTGTTGTTGTTGTTGTTTTAATCCCGAATCAGATATTCTAATTAGAAGTAGAATCAGAATTCCATGGCAACCATTCTCTGTTGCATCCATCTGCTTCTTCTACTTGTCTTTCCTATCAGGCCCTTCTATCATGTTCTCAGTGATTTAGCAACAGAAGCGGTTGCTAGAGGCAGCAGCCAGACAGAAGGTTTAAAAACAAAACCAAAGGGAACTGCGCTAATGAAGGTGCAACGGATCTCTATTTTTGGCCTGCTGGCTTCGGATTGAAAATCTGCTCTTTTTCCCAGTCCACAATTTTATTTTTCACATTTCTGCAACGAAGCAGGCTTAGTATTTAGCGGCAATCTGCAACATATCTATGAACAGATTCCCCCATTAAGTGGGTATAATTTATCCTGTAAATTCAAGACACTCGTTGATTGAATTCTCCCTCCTTTGTCCTACTCCCCCTTACCTTAACTAACCCCCTGATTTACATCAAGTAATTGAGCTGAAAAAGAAGAATAGCAATATTTCATTCTCCAAATAAAATCCTTCTCGGTGTTAAAAGTATTCCCTTTCAGAAACTAGGGAATACTTTTTTGGGGGGGTGGGGGGGGAGTGGGTATCAAAGAAAATGTTTGTTGAGGTTTACCACCCGGGTGAAAGGATGGTGGGAAAAGAGAAAAGGAGTTTGCGACTATGGGATAAGAAAGGGTTGTTTTATTGCTAAAAATGTCTAAATTCGCTCGCATGCATGTGAGCACTATGGAAAGAAACAGAAAGGAACCAAAGAAAATGTAAAGCTGGTCAGTTGCTCTTCTTTAGGTCATTTAACAGGGTAACTAATATTATCCTTGTCCCCTGTCTAGGCCGAATCCTGACTGCAGCAGATCTAAAATGTTCCTCTAGGATTATCTACAGCCCAGGTCCCTGAGCTTGGTCCAATGCCATCACCATCTGTAGGTTTCATAGACGAGTAAAATCACTATCTGTAGGTTTTATAGACGAGTAAAATCAGTAAAGCAGAGGCATCTGAGAGATTCTGGGGGAAAGTCCAGCTTCTGTGGAAACCCTCAATAACTGTTAAGGAGTTTAGGGTAGGTATCTAAATTCATCTGACCAGAAGTCAGGTACGTAAACAATGCAATCTTGGGAAAACCTCTTGTTTCCAAACTGGACGATATAGCTTTCCTGGTAAAAAAAAAATATTTGAACGCAGAGGTGACTTCCCAGTATACTAGCCTATCAGTGGTGGGTTTCAAATTTTTTTACTACCAGTTTTGTGGGTGTGGCTTGGTAGGCGTGGCATGGCTTGGTGGGCGTGGCTTGGAGGGCATGGCAGGAGAAAGATACTGTAAAATCTCCATTCCCTCCCCACTCCAGGGGAAGGTTACTGTAAAATCCCCATTTCCTCCCGATCAGCTGGGACTCGGGAGGCAGAGAATAGATGGGGGCGGGGCCAGTCAGAATTTTTACTACCGGTTCTCCGAACTACTCAAAATGTCCGCTACTGGTTCTCTAGAATTGGTCAGAACCTGCTGAAACCCACCTCTGTAGCCTATCCATGAGAGAGAAAAAAGCCAGCAGGAAAACCCTGATTATGATTCTCACAGAAAGTCTGGTTCATAGTGCAGTATTATAAACCAGAGGACTGGAGGATTTTTAGTTGTTTAATTAGAAGTTCACCTCTGGGAAATGTGGTTGTTCCCACGGGTGTTTTAATTTGTTTTATTGTTGTTTTTGTATATTGCTCCAGGCTCCTTTGGGAAGGACAGCACTATAAAAATAACATAAAAATTCATCAGTGTCCTGAGGTGAAAACACCAACATCTGAGTAAATAATATTGCCATCATATGGTATGGTAGCACCTGATCTGCACGTACTGTTAGGTTTCTATCTTATAAAGTACCCTTCCCGACTCCAATGTCAAAAATGTTGGATTTCAGATCTCATAATTCCTGTCAAAGTGGCAGACGACTAGCTAGCCACAAATGTGGATAAGGTGCCCGTTTTTAAAAAATGCAATTAGCAATTAGAAAACGAGGCAGCCAAAGTTACAGTTACAGGTAGTCCTCGACTTACAACAGTTTGTTTAGTGACCGACGTTACAAGGCGCTGAAAAAAAGTGAGCGATGACCATTTTTCACACTTACGACCATTTCAAAATCCACATGCTCACGTGATCAAAATTCGGACACTTGGCAACTGGTTCATATTTATGACGGTTGCGGTGTCCTGCGATTCCCTTTTGCGACAAGCAAAATCAACAGGGAAGTCAGATTCGCTTACTGGCAGCTGTGTTACTAACTTCAACAACTGCCGTGATTCACTTAATAATTGTAGCAAGAAAGGTCGTAAAATAGGGCAAAACTCACTTAACAACTGTCCCACATAGGAACAGAAATATTGGGCTCAATTGTGGTTGTAAGTTGAGGATTACCCGTATTCATATGCAGTATGTCAAATATCAAATTATGTGTGTGGGGTTGGTATTTTACCAAAAAAAATATAATAAACTAAGGGGAAGAAAGACAGAAGTGTGAAATATCTACAATAATAGGAAGATAGCAGATGGTGGTAGCATATTTCTTCTCCGCTACAACTTAGAATCAGTGGGTGAAACTAGCACTCAATTGGGACAAGCCAAAAAAAAAAATTAAAAAATCTGCCATTAGCTGCAATTATCCTCTGAAATTCACTGCTACTAGATTTCATGATGGCACCTCTGATTAAACAGTTTCAAAAGTTCAGAGGCATTATTCAGCTCAGCTCCATCTGGATGTCATTTGCCTTTCGCCTGCAGAATTACAAATACCTCAGTGACTACCTTGCAATTAATTGATTAGCACGTTTGCAGAGACATCACCAAGATTTCAGAGCATGGGCAGAATGAAAGAGGAAGAAAATCTCCCCGATTCATATGGTCTCAAATCATTTGTCAAATATCGGTATCTCTGATTGGGAATTTTAAAAAAAAAATAATCCAATTGCAAGAAGATACCACAAAACAAGCCTTAAAACAGTCTTTCTTATTATGTAGGACTTTGGGACAGGAACTCCCATAATCCACAGCCTAACTCATCTGGAAAATTCTATGCTGGGAAATGCTGTCTTTGGAGACATCACTATATCTTGATTCTCCCCTGCCTTGGAATATCTTGCTTAGATCTTACTTAGCCATGAAAAAGATTTAACTATTTTTTAAAAAATAAAACCAGTATTTATAAGGATCAGTTATTGGCTGGTTTTGTTTGTATTTATTGTAGGAAATCAGTTCTTCCAGTCTATGACTCTATGGTGTTCTGATACCCTTCCTTTTTCAAAGTTTGGTCATAGTGGTAGTCCTCACTTAATGACCACAATTGGGGCCTGAAATGACATCACTAAGTGACATGGTTTATTAAACAAAACATCACATGACTGGACTATAAGGCTTATAAATGTCTCATAGGGCCATCAGTGTCTCTGCAGTCATTAAGTGAATTGCCTACAGTTGTTATGCACAACATCACATGACCATTATTTGTGACTTACTCCAGCTTCTCCATCAACTTTGCTTGTCAGGCACTGGCTGCAAAGCTCACGAACAACGATCATGGGATAACTGTAAGTTTGAACAGTCATAAACAGGACAGTTGTTAAATGTGGAGTTATCTATATTCCAATCCACAGATAAAGCTAAGATGTAAGAAGAAAGAGGGTGTAAGGTAGTCGCCATATTATTTTGAGTTCATTCACATCTAAATTTGCCTGTATGTTGAATTTCATTTATTTTATTCTTAGCAATAGTGTGAAATCACTTTGGCTTGTGAGCATGACTATCCCTGTGAAGTTGAGAGGGAAGAGGTGTTAAGTTCACAGGCTATTCAGAAGCTATGACCATCGCTTTACATCTCCATATGTCAAAAGACATTGCTTACTGGGCCTGTTAGAATAAAATAGAATAACAGAGTTGGAAGGGATCTTGGAGGTCTTCTAATCCAACCTCCTGCTTAATCTGGAAACCCTACACCACTTCAGACAAATGGTTTATCCAGCGTCTTCTTAAAAACTTCCAGTGTTGGAGCATTTACAACTTCTGGAGGCAAGTTGTTCCACTGATTAATTGTTCTAACGGTCAGGCAATTTCTCCTTAGAAATTTGCAGTTATGTAGGAAGAATCTCCTTTTGTTTTAAGCAAAGTTTTGCTCCTACCAACGTATGTGCTGATGAGTGAAATGAGTATTTTGTTTTTTAGTGGAGAGTTAATTTCAATAAATATGTAATTGCCTGTACTTTCCTTCCTAGTTTAGTTCATGTTGTTCATAATTGTTCTATATCAGGGTGGGGAAACCATGGCCCTTTTATGACTTGTGGACTTCAACTCCCAGAATTCCTGAGCCAGCAAGGGAGTTGAAGTCCACAAGTCATAAAAGGGCCATGGATCCTCACCCCTGTTCTATATGAAGAACTTCATATAGATCAGAGGTCTTCAAACTTGGCAGCTTTAAGACTTGTGGACTTCAACTCCCAGAATTCTCCAGCCAGCATGGGAGTTGAAGTCCACAAGTCTTAAAATGCCAAGTTTGAAGACCTCTGGTATAGATTAAATTTAGTTTTGGAAGAACTTTAAAATCAGTCCTAAGATGGACAATAGTAACTTTCACATACAACTTATGAGATGATTGCAACATTATAGACTTTATGAAGTGACATAGTGTAACAGTACCAGACACTTTTTTGTGATATGTGAGCCTTTACAAAGGATTTTTATTCTTTTAAAACTAGAAAAAAAAAACCATCAAGATTTTGCCCCTTTGGTTTGTAAATATTTTCCATTTCCTATTGTTGATCCTATCTACAAATCTTCAGAGTTTCCAAATGCCTTTTTTCTTTCCAGTTTATGAGTACATTTCATTCTTTATTATTATTTTATTCCGAGACAACAAAGCCTTGTTCCTTTCTTAACAAAAAAATGAGAGAGAAAAAATACACTTTATTCTGTACTGGGTCTTATGCTGTGATAGGGCCAAAGTAAAACCTTGATCTATGGGTAAAAGTATTTAGTTCCTGCAAAAGTAAAATCTGACATTATCTCTTTAACCCACCAGATGGGCAAACAGCTTAAAGTACAGGCCACATGGTTAGCGGAAATCTGTACTGCTAAGTGTGAGAACATATTTTTTCATTATTTGGTAATGCAGTTATTTTGCTACTGAATCCTGTTAGTCATTTAAACAACATCAATGGTACAGAATTATATGCAGAGAAAGATCTGGAAGAGATATTTCTTTGCTATTTGAATGTCACTATAATAGAGTGGGGCATACATCTGCAAATAAATGTACTGCAAAAAAAATCTTTAAAATATATGAAAAGTGAATTCCTCTTTATAGGTACAATCGTGCTTACAAATACAGCTAAAGGAACATTTTAATCCAATGCAAGTTAATGACACATTTCTTTAAAACAGAGGTCCTCAAACATGGCAGCTTTAAGACTTGTGGACTTCAACTCCCAGAATTCTCCAGCCATAGCTGGCTGGAGAATTCTGGGAGTTGAAGTCCACAAGTTTTAAAGCTGCCATGTTTGTGAACCCCTGCTTTAAAAGATGGGCCAATCAACAGCTATATTTTCTTTTTATGTAAGAGCAGGGAGTTCAAATCTAGAGCAAGACTTTAATCAACAAGGAAGGCAAAATCTAACTCTTTTCCTATGTTCTTGACTGAAATCCCACTAAACTGCCATTTATATTGCCTTTAGGTAATCCACTATTTGGATGAATCATTTTTTTGGGCAAAGTAAATCAATCGATGGAAGGTATAATCTAAATCCCATTGAGTATGCAAGGTTAAAACATATTTCCCTGCATCCGAACTGTAGCAGCAGCAATCGAGAGTGGAGTCTCTATATTATAGATAAAATTAGTTACCTCCCTCTTTCATAGGGGGGGATGGGGGTGCAGGAAAATATGTTTTAATTTTTGAATCTATGATATGGGGAACGTTTGGAGCCATTCGTTTTTACATTTAGCAAATGAAAAAAGATCAAGCAATGATTCATGTTTGTATTTGCTTGTGTGAATAAATAAAACACATTATATGATTTTATGCCTTAGGAGTGATGTTGGATTTTTATTTATTGAGAAGGGTGGCCAACTTCCCAAAAGCATATTTTAATGTCCCTTGGCAAAAAAAAAACCCAACATGCCAAAATAGCAAAAAGAAAAGAAAGAAAGAAACTTGGAGCTGAATGCAAGTTTTATATGTTTCAGGACATACTCTAGAGCCGTAATGGCGAACCTATGGCACAGAACCTATGGCATGTGTAACCATATCAGTGGGCATGCGAGCTCAGCTCCGGGATGGGACCATTTCTGGCCTCCGGAGGGCCTCCGTGGGAGTGAGGAAGGCCGTTTTCACCCTCCCCAGGCTCCTAGAAAGGCTCTGGAACCTGGGGAAGAGCAAAAAACGGGCCTTCCAGTCCCACCAGAAGTTGGCAAATGGGCTGTTTCCGGCCTTCGGAGGGCCTCCGGGCGGGTGGGGGAGGCCGTTTTCGCCCCCCACAAGCTCCTAGAAAGCTCTGGAGCCTGGGGAGAGAGAAAAACGGGCCTACCGGGCCCAACATGCCATTGCGTGCCAGGAATGGGGGGGGGTGTCACATAATATGCACGGGGCGCATAGAATTATGGGTGTGGGCACATGTGTGTGCGAACCCCCCTCTCCCAACTCCTGGCACGCGATGGCAAAAAGGTTAGCCATCACTGCTCTAGAGTATTCTAGAGTAGGTAATGTTTCTCTCTCTTGGTTCACACAGGATGATATTCCCCGTGTCACTGGAAATCTTGCAGATATCAGAAATATGTGTGGGCTTAAATCACAGCTTGTGGGCCAATTGAGATAGATTACAATTGTGATGAGTAGAAGATTTATTTAGGGGTGTTCCTGTTGCGTTGCTGAGAAACACTCCCGATGGCTTTTTCAAGCAAAATGAAAATCTCTACAGATGTGTGGTTATTTGACAATTCATCTGTTAATCTTTCCATCTGATTTTCAATGCAAGCTGGTGCGTGTAGATCATACAGTCTTTCCTATTATTCAATAAGAGCCTACTTCCTCTATATGAAAGACTGGAAAATTTGCCTCAAGATATTGGACAAATCACCATATTTTTATGACCCAGAATTGCTGAACATTCATGCCTATCCAGCCATCATATACCAGCTGTCAGAAGATTCAACACCAATTTTATCAATGAGATGCTTGTTTCCTTTTAAGACAAAGAATGTTGAAAAAAAAATACATTTTCCCCCCTCTTATTAATAGAATTTCTTATTCTACGCTCCCACAGCTAAGATAAAACTTTTCTTTTTCTTTTAATTCTTTTCGTTTTCCAATATTACTTTCACCATCTTGAGAGACGGTCAAAAGAATATCACCAAAGCTCAAATGGACAAAAGAAAATAGGCTGTAGGGCCAAGAAGCCAAATGTCTTGTTCATAATATAGAACCGCATGCATAATAATAGTAATATTAACAGCCACACTAAGGAAAAGCTCATTCTGAAAATCGGACTAACTACATCAGAAAAGGCTGAAGAACATTTCGAGGCAACAGAGGAATAAATCAAAACATTCAGCATGAATGTTGTATTGACTCATCTCTGAATCCATACAACGCGAAGGTGGACCCAAACCAACGATGCATTAGCAAGCAAAAGATTATGATGCTACCACAAAGGTCAAAAGGAGAACAATGTTCAAAACATTAAGCCAAAAAGGGAGCAGGGAAGTTAAAAAAAAAAAAAAGCTTAAAGAAACACATCAGCCATTTCCTTAAAAGCGTTAACACATATAAAGGTAGAGTAGTAAAATTGGACGTGACAATATTTGCCATATATTTGCTTTTTTTTTTCCCCCATCATCTCTGGATATCAGATGACTCCAATAATAATTCCACACACCTCTACAATTCGGGGTTTTTTTGTTTGTTTGTTTGGGTTTTGTTTTGTTTTTTTGCTTCTAGCTTTGTGTTCCTCTTGCATATTCTGTATTTGATGGGATGGGAAATAAATAATTCAATGAAAATTGCAAATGGCATAAGGATACAGTCCCTTCCTGGAAAGAGGATTTTATGGCGCACCATTTCTCCCATAATGCATCCTACTGACCATATATCCACTAGGACGGCAGAGACAGGGAAATGAAGAGAGAGAAAAGGGGAAGGGGGGGAGGGAGGAACAGGAAAAGTTAACTAAAACACTTTGGATCCTATAGGAGGGGAAAAAGAGGAGGTTGATCAGAGAAAGCACAATTTTATGTACCTTCCACCAAACATTTTTTTTTAAAAAAATACCGATACACACGTACACACACACACACAGAGAGAGAGACAGACAAAATACTCACCCCCATGCACAATTACAGGTAGTCCTCGACTTACAACGGTTCATTTAGTGACCGTTCAAAATTACAACGGCACTGAAAAAGGGGGGACCTGTTTTTCACGCTTATGACCATGGTGGCATCCCCGTGGTCACACGATCCAAATTTGGATGCTTGGCAACAACTGACTCATATTTATGACGGTTGCAGTGTCCCGGGGTCATCTGATCCTCCCTCCCCTCGCTTTGCGACCTTCTGATCAGCAATGGGGAAGCCAGATTCACTTAACAACCGTGTTACTAACTTAACTACTGCACTTAACCAATGTGGCAAGGAAGGCCGTAAAATGCAAAACTCACTTAATAACTCTGCGGCTTAGCAACATGAATTTTGGGCTCAGTTGTGGCCGTAAGTTGAGGACTACCTATATTTCATAAAAAGAAGCAGCTCAGAAGTCCACCAAACCAGAAAATACCTACTTCATCAAACTTCTGTTCCCCTTTATTGAAAGAACAGCAAATTTAATTTCAAAAGCATTGACACTTGGTATTAATGTTCCACTTTCTTATAACATGAGCCACAGATAAAGACTTTACTTATTCAGAGATGAAATCTTATACCCCTTTTTCTGGGAATAAAGCCTTCTAAATTCATCAGGACTTATTTTGAACGTGGACAGCATGGCATGTAGCTCCAATCATTTCTAACTGACCCCTACGCAGAGAGAATCAAACCTAGTAATCTATTTCACCAGGTCACTCCATTTTAAACAGTACCAGAAAAGTTTGAGGTATTCTCATTACATGTTCTTGTTTATTCTCCTGCACAAGGAAATTACAAAGTAAATGGATTTGGGCCGTGGAGATGAGAAAAGCTAATCATTCCAAAAGGGCTACTTAATAGCATTTGGGAGGATTAAATAAAAACTGGGTCAATGGTTGCCGTGTGGTGAAGATGTGGGAAAAAAAAGGAATCTTTTATGAGCTTTTGATTCCCGCTATGTTTCCTAATAGCCTTTACGTGGAGTCCCATTTCCAAGCCACATTTATACGTTTCCAGCTACTACAATCTCCAAGACAGGCTGTTTTAAATATCTTGATAAGTGATACAGGGATGATGTCCTAAGTCCTTTTTTTAAGACTATTCAAAGACTCTTCTTTTAGCATATTGCCACTTGCTAGGAATGCCTATAAATTACAGTGGAGGCGAAAATTGTGGAAACCTTTTGGGAAAAGTGTATTTTCTAAAACTAGCTAATAACACCACTTTTGGGGGGGGGGAGTAGTACCCTAAAATTATATATTAATAGAAAGATAATTTAATCAAGAATGTAATGCAATAACTTTTATGAAGGATTTGCTATTAGAATAGCAGTGACAGTATAAAGAGGAAAAGTGAAATACGTAGAAAAAACGAGATATACCAAAATTATCACCATAGAAAAAATGACATATACAAAAATTATCACCATAGAAAAAATGACATATACAAAAATTATCACCATAGAAAAAATGACATATACAAAAATTACCACATCAGTTAATACTTAGTTGGGTAACCTTTAGCACGAATTATGGCCTTACAACGTCTTTGAATGGAGTGAACCAAGTCTTTTACTTCTGCAGCTGTTATCATGTGAAACCAAGATTGAACGATTGTTTCTATTAACTGGGTTTTATTGCTGGGTTGCTCCTGACTGACAAGTTTCTTTAGTCAGCTCCATAGATTTTCAATTGGGTTAAGGTCTGGGCTATTCCCAGGCCATTCCAGCAGTGGAATATGATTATTCTTGAAACTCAAAAAAAAAAAAGTAGTGTTATTAGCCATCAAACCTCAAAAATACATTTTTTCCAAAAGGTTTCCACAATTTTGGCCAATACTGTGTACAGCCAAGAAGTTATAATCACCTTGTTCCTTCTCAACCCTTTTTTATTGTCTTACTCTCAGAATGATGATTGTACTGGAATAAACCACATTATGAGGGCTTTTCAGCTTATGTGTCCACAAAGGAGCATGCAGCTGATGAGATTCAGTGTTTTAAAGGGCTCAGCTAATCTGATAAGGTCATCCTATTAGACATAGGGAGAGATTTTATAAACATTGAGGGATGGGTGGGTTGCTTTGTATTTTAACTGATGGATTGCTTTCAAAATGTTTGCGGTGGGTTCTTTGATTGCAACAGAGAATCCTAAAAGGACCCACGAAGTAGATCATGAGTGGACAGAGAAAGATTTATAGAAAATACAATACTTTAGATCTGCTTTTCAGGTTCATTGTATGAGTGGTAATTAATTATCAAGGGGTCCTTGGGAAGGAACAAAGACAGAAGGCAAATCAACACTAAATCTTCCCCCTGCCGGTCACTCACACCCAAAATCAGCCATATTTTTAATCAGTAAGAAAACTGGAACTCCTCAAAGTGTTCAGCTGAAGACTAAATCAAGAGATATTTCATAGTAGGTCATTGTTTTAAGCTGAAATGACTAGCTATAAGACAACTACAGGAGCAACTTTTGCTATGGATACTTTTTTTTAGGTAAAGTTATCATGAGAAGCAGAGTTTAATTAAGAGCCTGGTATTATTTCTAATATTTCTTTCTATTCTTCCCCCAAGTAATTTTTCATTAATATCGGTTGCTTTTCCAACTGAGCCCCAAGTCCATATTTACAGAAGAAAAATACAGGGGCCAGGCAGTTAGACAAGGAAAGAATTGCCCATGATCCAGTTTAAAGAAATTTAAGGGATATGTGAAATATGATGGAGTAATTATTCATCATTCTATCTCTGTTAGATATAAGGCCAAAAAAAACCTCTATATCAGTATATTTAGCAATGATAGGACTACATGGAGGAAGTGTCTGATATATGGTACCTACCGCATTCCTCAAGAAAGACATGGCTTCCATTTTGAGTCAGTTTTAGGTACCCCAAACTGGTGCCAGTAGTTTTGGTTCCAATTGAAACTAGCATGTCCTATCACTATCAAGCCTCCTTACCATTTTTATCTTAACATGGTTTACCCTGGAAAATTATACCTAGTTAAAGGCATTGCCAGTATGGAATTGAGCTCTAACCAACATTATTTTTATAGTATGGATGATGATGATGATTTTATAGAGCAGGGGTTTCCAAACTTGGCAACTTTAAGACTTAAGGACGTTCAGCTCCTAGAATTCCTCATTCAGCCATGATGGCTGGGGAATTCTGGGAGTTAAAGTCTACATGTCTTAAAGTGGCCAAGTTCGGAGATCCCTGTTATAGAGGGTCATTATATAAATACTTCTTACAATCTGGAGATATAACTGGTTTTTTTCAATGTAGGATAGTCATAGATCAGGTGTGTCGAACTGGCAGACGCAGGCCGGATACATCATGCACAGGCCACGCCCATCCCAGCTCCGTGAATGGGGAAAATGTCGCAAAACGTCACGTGACTGCAACATGATGCAGCGAGCTTAACACCCATGTCATAGATTCCTTTGCCTATTAACTTTATCCTATCCTGTTGGCTACTTTTCCCTATAATGGGGAGGGAATTGCAAATGACTGCCAGGTACTGGCAGAGTCCAAATGTCAAGACTTGAAGAGTCCTGTCAACTTTTAGATGTCACACTTTCCCAGTTATAAGTAATATTGTGCGTGTGTTGTTGTTTATTACAGGCGCACACACAGCTTAATATTCAGGCTTAAATCCAACTGTTTTAACAATATGAACCCACCATGAAAAAGGCCTAACTTATTCTATCCAGTATCATCCATGGTATGCCTAGTAATAATTTTCTAATTCTCTTCAAATCTATTTTCTTTTCCTTTCTGCTTCTCTTTTTTGTATCTGTGACAAAGAAACAAATTGCTGTGGACCCATTCTTTTTATTAACCAAAACAAATACTGTATAAAATGTTTAATTTAGAGGACAAGATGTCTGAAAAAGCAAGTCCAATATATTGGACCAGTATTTTAAAAGGAACAGTAATTTAGGAATCTTGGGAACAGGAGGTAAGCAAACAAGGGTAAAATATATTATCCATAAACTTGGATTGGGAAAAAAAATGAAAGCATGGAGTGGCCCTAAAAGGCAGATAGCACAATGGATGGACATTAATTTAAAATAAATGATTTTCCTTCCAAAAATTTAAGATGATTTCCTGATATTTTAAATTTAGAAGGAAAATTAAAAATAAAATCTGTGTCTCTTCTTTCTTACAATGGTTCTATTATATCTATAATGTTCCGGGAATCTAAAACCTGAGATTATTTTCTCACGTGACAATGGTCTGTATCCCCATTTACAGATGCATTCCTTTCTCATTTGACTTTCACCAAGCAGCAAAATTACTGGATTATTGATTGCACAATATCTTAGTCTAGTTTTGCCTATGTGAAATATATCAATTAATTTTAACTGTCACAGGAATGACACAATGAGCCTGATCATGGATTTCTTGAGGAAGTACTAGTAGATATTTCAGTTCAGAGGGATGTCTGAATTCTGTTCAGTAGAAAAGAAAGACCACATTGGCAACCTGAATGGAAAATGACATCATACTCATGTGTTTTTGTAGTTTCTTATGCTTGCCAATGATTATTTGACCTTTTTTTTGGTCTAATCCAGTGTAGATTTCCTATATTATGTCCTCATGTACCCTATTCACAGAAACTTAATAAGTCCTTAATAAGTCTTAATAAGTCCTGTGCTTCATTAGAGCTTACATTCTAAATCAAAACCAACACTTGAACTCACTTTTTTCCCCAGTTGGCTATTACAAAACTCCTGAATAAGAAGATTTCCAAAGCATCTCACCCTTTATTATCATTTTTAAAATATATATATATATCATTTTTTAAAAAAATCTAAGTGAGTACTATTGATAACTAACTGCAACTAGAATTACTTTTAGGACAACTGACAGTTTGAAATAGCACATACAAAGCGTACTTTAAAAGCAGCCCACATTTTTATCCAATTTAATCAATGGAGAAATCAGGCTAAAAATGAGCTACTAAATGTCAGCTTGCAGATTGTAGTCAAATGTCAGTTAAAAGAGCTGCAGGATGCTAATTGGATTCCCCAACTTAAAAGGGAAGGCTTTCAAAGATGCAGAATTTCCTCATTACATTTAACACACACAAGGTATTCTCATCTTATTTTTTTTTTAGCAAAACAGCAAAAGTAGCAATCTAATGAATGCATTTCTGTTGTTTTATTTGCAGCCTTGATCCATGTCATTTATGCAATCATATCATAATAATGTACTATTAGCAGGGATTCTTTTTAAGCACACAAATGCTTGGTAGGATAAAAAGAATTGAGCACAACAAAATAATCACCTTCTCTTGTTAGCATTTGGGCTAGAAGAGTTTCCTCCCCAACTCTATCCACCCCATTTTTTTTTAAAAAGAAAAAAGAAAATTGCACAATTATGGTATAAAGTAAAGGTAAAAGCTCCCTTCGCACATACATGCTAGTCGTTCCCGACTCTAGGGGGCAGTGCTCATCTGCATTTCAAAGCCAAAGAGCCACTGCTGTCTGATGACAATTCCGTGGTCATGTGGCCAGCATCCCTAAATGCCAAAGGCACACAGAACGCTGTTACCTTCCCACCAAAGGTGGTCCCTATTTTTCTACTTGCATTTTTACATGCTTTCAAACTGCTAGGTTGGCAGAAGCTGGGACAGGTAACGGGAGCTCACAATGTTATGCAGCACTAGGGATTCGAACCGCCGACCATTCTGATCGACAAGTTCAGCGTCTTAGCCACTGAGCCACCATGTCCCAGAATTATGGTATAGTAGGGTACAATTTTCACATCACTGTCATCTCCACTCACCTAGGGACCTAAATATAAGGACTGCATTCATTATTTCATTTTTTTTTAATATGGTAGCATCAAACTGGACTCATCGAAAGTCAATGCTGTATTTTTATGATAATAGAGGATTTTAGGTTTTCTACGGCTAGCTGAGAAACTTAAAGTTCAAATATTGCTCCAGAAGAAGTGTTGCCAAAATGGCTTTTTTGTTGCTCTGACCTTAATAGACCTCCCCTCTTTCTAGATTGGGATGGGGAACAATGGCCCTTTTATGATTTGTGGAGTTCAATTCCTAGAATTCCTGAGCCGGCCATACAGGTCTTCTGACGTAGGCTTCCTTAGAAAGTAAACAGCACAAACTTAGCCCTGGCAAACCTCTTTAATTCAAACGGCTGCGAATTATTGTCAGTCCCAGTCCCAGTCTGAAAGGCTTCTCAAAAGTCTATCAGGGGAGTGTTTACAAACACTCACCTTATCTCCCTTGGAATGCTGCCAGAGAACTAATTGCCAAATGCAGGGCAAGGCCAAACTTAGCACAGAGTCAAACAGAGCTTTTCCAGAGCTTTTACTGACCAGATGAACTAATTGATTCCTGCAAAAGCTCACATCCTGTTCACTTCTCTTTTATGTCTTATCTCCAAGGGCCAATTATCTCCAAGCCTTACTCCCAAGTCAACCCTGTTTCCTTAATTGTTCCTGTCTCCTGGCAGCTCTGTGCATGCACACACTGGGTATAGGTTCATGCTTTTCTTCTGCCTCACTGATGTCAGACTCTGGAGATGGCCTTGGCCTTCTCTGTGTCTGACTCAAAGCCATCCATCCGAGCCTTCCCCAGACTCCAGGACTGGCCCATATTCCTCCCCAACCTCCTCACTGTCCAGCTCTGCTGGCTACTGGCGGCCCACAACAGGCTCAGGAATTCTGTAGTTGAAGCCCACAAGTCATAAAGGGACCATCGTTCCCCACCTCTGTTCTAGATTAAATTTTCTATCAGAAAGGAATGGGGAGGAAAGGAGTCCCAGATTTATTTTTTTTAAAAAAGCGAAATTCCTCAGCAAATCCATCATGTCCTTTGCTTGCTTTGGAGTTAGTGTATGTGTGAATCAATCAACTGTATGATATAAGTCATGCCATCATATTTTGTTTACACTAAATCAAAGTAACTGCATTGTGGTTAGGCCAGTGGTGAAATCCATTTTTTTTTACTACTGTTTCTGTGGGCGTGGCTTGGTGGGCATGGTGTGGTTTGGTGGGAGTGGCTTGGTGGGAGTGGCAAGGGAAGGATACTGCAAAATCCCCATTCCCTCCCTACTCCTGGGGGAAGGATATTGCAAAATCTCCATTCCCACCCCCACTCTGGGGCCAGCCAGAGGTGGCATTTGCCGGTTCTCCGACCTACTCAAAATTTCCGCTACCGGTTCTCCAGAACCTTCTGGATTTCACCCCTGGGTTAGGGGTTAGGCCTGAAGCCTCCATACCTCTACCGAGTTTGGAAAAAGTAGTTGATGAAGGCCAATTTAGAGCAGAGAAAGATTAATAAGGTCATGCTTTGAATCCAGTAAAGATTAGAAGGCTGGAAATGTGGCAGAGACAAAGGCTGCTCTTTTGCTCTAACACGAGTTCGTCTTCATGCCGCCTTTGGGCTTTCCCTCTTACTCTCTGCTGAAATTTTGTGCCATCACATTTGTGACCTTGCCGCAGCCGCTGTTCCCTGAAGTCAAGAAGGTGGAGATTACAGCTTAATTCCCCCTTGCTCCCATCCTTATTCCTTCTTCATTTCCTTCTGCAGCATTGAAAAATGGCTTTGTGGATAGTGAAACAAAGCTTGGTGGGTTTTTTTTTTAAATGAGAAGAATATTATATCAAGATGCTGTGGTATTATTTGCTAGGGGGGAAAATGAAAATCTAAATGCAGACGTTTGTGCCATAAGTAACATGCCAGAAATAAATGCTGTAAAACTGCTAAAAAAAATCTTCAGGCTCAGCAGCTAACTGGAGAAGTTAACCATCTCTGCTGCTGAAGATCCCTTAGAGATTGGCAGCATTATAGGCACCTTTGGACACAACACTAAACTTAGATCGGAGCAGTCCTCGTACATAGAAGGGCCGTATATTTATCTAAATTAGCTCTTTATATCTCAGGTTGAGAGGTGTATTGTGTAACATTATAACATTGTTTTGGATGGCATCCAATGTTATTTCTTAATTGCACCATACTCTTATCTTTAGTAACTCTTCTCGTAGTAATTTAGCAGGGAATTCAATAGACATGTTATTTCTACTCTCAGAATGACAAATAATAACCCAGTGGTTATGGCTTTTAATATAAGACCTAGGACTTGCAAATTCTCCCCTACAGTCTGTTGAATCTGGAATTGATGGTATTGCAATCCTTTACTTGTGTAAGATAGTAAAGCTTTTTTTTTGTTTTCATGTTGGCGTCATCGAACGACATTTGCAAAGTCAGATCCTATCCAGATCTGGTTTTGCTCCTCCTTTCCTTCCCTAGACAACTGACAGTCCTTACTTTTCTCTGTCCCAATTTTCTTCATATTTATATGTCCTACCATTCTCCTTGTAGCCCATTCCCAGGATGACTTCTGGTGCTCTGTAATAGCGTGTGACCACATAGGGTGTCATCATGAAGCTAGTGCCTGCAGTCCTGGCCAGTCCAAAATCCAGGATCTTCAACGTACAGTCCGATTTTACCACAATATTACTTGGTTTTAAATCCTGAAAGAGAGGCAACAGAGAGAGAAAGGGATAGGCATTAGTCTCACACCCACAATATCATTGGTTTTTGTCTATTTTGGGGAAAGAGTGTGAAATGGAAGACCCAAGAGGTCTTACAGCTGGCTGAAGATGATTCATTGATGAGGCAAGAAAGGTAATCAGCATTTCAGCGATCGCCAAAAGTTTGATGGCCACACAAGGATCTCATTTAACATTTTTGGGGGCAACTGAGAGCATCAATAATGGGCCAGTGATGCAACGAAGTGGTTGTGTTTGTGTCTGTAGGAGATGACCAGACTGAGCCCAAGGGAAAGGTCAAACGCATCGTAAGTCATGAGTACCTACGCGCCCGCAAGAGAACCTAAGCCCACCTTGAATGCCTTTTATTCCCATTATTTCCCTTGACCGTTAGTAGCTCAGATTTTTATAGAGAGCTTAAGCTCGCAAACTCATTTGAACTGCCTGAATCTCCTGATTTCCCTGGCCTTTGACAGTGTCATAACCCCTAAGTGGAACCAGGTAGACAATAAGGAAGATGGCATTGATGGAAATATGCAAGATCCATTTTTTAGGCAAAAGGGGCTGAAACACTTATTAAGATCTGAGAAATGAGACAATGGTTGGAAGCGAATCAGATAGATGCCTTCCAGACTCATTGGAGTGAAGGGGTGGAGGTATAGCCACAATGAGACTTGCAAAATTTTGTTATAGGTAAAGGTAAAGGTTCCCCTCGCACATATGTGCTAATCGTTCCCAACTCTAGGGGGCGGTGCTCATCTCCGTTTCAAAGCCGAAGAGCCAGTACTGTCTGAAGATGTCTCCGTGGTCATGTGGCCGGCATGACTAAACGCCAAAGGCGCATGGAACGCTGTTACCTTCCCACCAAAGCTTGTCCCTATTTTTCTACTTGCATTTTTTACGTGCTTTCGAAGTGCTAGGTTGGCAGAAGCTGGGACAAGTAACGGGATCTCACCCTGTTACACAGCACTAGGGATTTGAACCATTGAACTGCTGACCTTTCAATCGACAAGCTCAGCATCCTAGCCACTGAGCCACCGCATCCCTTGTTTATAGACAATCTTTGTTATAGACAATCTGAAAAATATAGTTTTAGTCTTCCTGTGGGATTAATTTCTTGATATGGTCTCACAGACCAGGATTTTCAATATTATTGATTATTTTAGAGGATTTTGGGTGAGGAGGGGGCTTTCCCTTTAGTTTCTAAAACAACAGGACTTGTACTTTTGCATGTTTTCTATTTTAAAAACCTTGTTACCATAGCAAATGTAGTTACAATAGATTTCAGGGATGCAAACAACAAATTTAGGGTTCCATTTAGGGTTCTTGGGCCTTGAAATCTACACCGCTGCTCATTCCAGTGTTTCTGGCTATAATAGAAGTACAATAAAAGCTTGAGATGGGCATGTCCACGAATAATAAAGAATGCACAAGGGTAACATTCATAATTTTCTTCATTTCATTCTTGTGGGGAAAACGTTCTTACTTCCACAGAGAGAGGCCGGCTTACCCTGTGAATGATTCCTGCAGAGTGAAGGTGTTTGATACCACACAGCATCTGATAGAGCAGGTAAGACATTCTCTCGTGATCTAATTCCATTTGAATCACCTGGCACAAATTGGCATCCATCAACTCCATTACTAAATAACTAGACGGGAGAACAAAGTGACATCATCACTCTTTGGCATCTGTGAGATGCTTCCGGTGTAGCATTCCTTTCTACAATTTCAACCTTTCACAAATACCTGATAAAACCATCAAATTTTTCCTCATATATTGCTTGACCTATGTTTGTCTGTATCCCGCCTCTATTATTTTATACAAATATATTCAAGGCACTGAATATATCCAAAATGACTTCCTCCATCTATTTCTCCTATCCTCCTCACCACAGCCCTGTGAGGTGAGTTGGGCTGAGAGAGAGTGAATGGTCTAAAGTCCATCAGCTGGCTTTCAAGACTGAGATGGAGCTAGAATTCACTATTTACTGGTAACTGGCCCAAAGTCACTAAATCAGCTTTCATGACTAAGGCAGGACTAGAACTCACCATCTGCACCTAGCTTTCATGACAAAGGCTCATGGTCTTCTGCTTTCTAGCCTAGTTCCTTAACTGCTAAACCAGAGGTCAGCAACCTGCAGCTCTGGAGCCGCATGTGGCTCTTTCATCCCTCCGCTGCGGCTCCCTGTCACCGGTCGGCACCACAATTTTGAGAGGACCTTCCGGTTGGTGGGGAGAGGGAAGCAGGGCTTGCCAAGAGGAGAGTCTATAGCAAGGGCCGGGTTTTCCGGTCAGCTCCACAATTGATAGGGCTTTCAGTTAGGACTGATAGAGAAAAAAGAACGCCGCACTAGGAGGAGACTCTATGGTGGGGGAACCGGACTTCTGGTCGACTCCAGAATTGAATGGGGGGGCTTCTGGTTAGGACCTTTGGGGCTCTTTGAATGTTTAAGGTTGCCGACCCCTGCACAAGACCAAATTGGCAAATTGCTTGTCCTCAGTCACCAAATGATAATATATGTTACATCATACCTTATAAAGAGTGGTTTATGGCTTAACATTAAGCTTGAAAAACTAATTTCTTTAATAAACAAATCAAGAGTTAGAATATGTGAAGCCAAATTCTGACTGGCAACATCTTTGCCACCTGCATTGTTTAAATAGATATATCTAGGGTTAGATTCTGAATTTTGGCCTTATTTCTAATCCTAAATATATTTTCACTGCAATAATTATTGTAACAAGCCTATAACTTTCCTTTTGCTTTGTTTAGGTATATATGGAATAAGTTCACACATCTCATTAAATCTTTGACTTATTGCACTAATTATATATACAAAGAAGTCTCTGAAATTTGATAGATTTTAAAATAACTATGTGTTCAAAATATTTGGGAGAGGAATTGGTCACCCAGTCAAGATTTGCCTTCTCTCATCATAAGATACAAAGTGAGGACAACAAATGAACGTATAGATTACTCAGATTTGATTATGTGCCAAGCAAGAGAAAATAATGTTCAATAGAAATATTTATATATTTTTTTCTGTCAGATAATTTTAGAGCCATGGGTTATCATAAGCTCTAATGAAAGAAAGGGTTTCACTTTTCATTCTACTGTTCCTCTTTCTTTTAAAGTGAGATGACAAAGGTGAATTGCCAAACTTTCAAAATCCTGCATATCTCAGGAGATTCAGAAGGAAGTCCCATCACAAAACAATTAAATCAAATTCCTGGGAGCCATTGCCTACGTATGCATCCTGTATTCATTTTTCTTCCTCATTCCCTGAAGCTCATTTATACATTTGCTCATTTGTTTCTATTAGGATTCTCAGTGGCCGTTCTCTATTTTTTCTATTCCTACATCAAGCTGTAATTGATTTCTGAAATACCCAAAGTAGTAGAAGCCTAGAATCTGCAAAACTCAAGATTGCCTTGAGCTGCACCTTAAGCAGTTTCTAAAAAAGAGCAGCTTTTTATATTTTGTTGTTCTTAGCTCTTAGTTTTCCCTGCAAGATACCAAAGCGATTTACTACTTCACAGTAAAGTTTCTCTCTTGACTGCATTACTTACACATCCTGGAACTCCTCCAGAGATTTCTGTGGTGTAAAGACATTTAATAAACTGATAATCTGAAACGCAACAAGAGACAAAAGGGAGAGAAAGGAATAATTAAATATTAATGGTTGATCAGGTTAACACAGACTGCCTCACTGTTTCCAGTTTACACTATCCTATGCAGTAAAAAGAAAGGTAAAAAATTTCAACAGTGTTTTCTAAGAGTTCTGTGACTACATTTTCAGCCTCAGTGGGAGGACAGGTAAAATTTGCAAAACCATGAAACGTTTCTGAAATTTTAAACACGAATCAGAAGCTTAGAGGAAACAGAGAATCTTTTGAAGAATGGCAGGTTGCCTATTAAAACGAAAGGGTCATTGCTAAAATATTGACTTCTACTGCAGTTACTAATTTAGCTGCCACTGACTATAGATAGGATTCTGCTGCTATTGCCACTTTTGAATTCCTACGTTTAACTAGATTGAAGGATGTATCTAGCAAGACTGAAGGATATACCCAACAAATGTAAATTTAAAGCCTAAATCTGCTGAGGTATATCTTTCAATTTTGTTGTCAGCCAAATTTGTTGTCAGAGAGGGTCTTGAAAGTTAACATTAGCAGCTGATATTAAAGACAAAGGCTGGATAATATGGATATATGACCATTTGTTTCTTCCACTGTCAAGGTAAATCTGGGGATGAGGTTGATAAAGTGCTAATAGTAGGCTGTACAACTTTACTTATAGAGTAAAATTGAGGTTCAGGTATTTAAATGACACCACACAAACTCAGACTAGAGAATTTGACAGGAATTCAAAAAATAAAACCCGCAGAGTTATGTTTATTTCACTTTTGTTCTTCTTCCTTAAGACTGCTAATTTTGATATCCTGATTATTGTCCTGGTACTTAATTTCTATTTGAACTGGACAGATGTTTAGAGGTTGGCCATGCCTAGTGAGTGGGATCAAGTTGGTCATGCCCATCCACTTGGTCACACCCACCCAGCCAGCCATGCCCGCCCATCCACCCCTCAAAGTCAACCACAGCCCTGATGTGGCCCTCAATGGAATTGAATTTGATACCCCTGCCCTATATCATTCCAGACAAATGACTGTCTAGTTTCTTCTTGAAAACCTCTAGTGATGGAGCACCCACAACTTTTGGAGATAAGACATTTCACTGATTCATTGTTCTCACTATCAGAAAAATGTCTCCTTAGTTCTAGATTGGATCTCTCTTTAATGATCTTCCACCTGTTACTTCTCGTCCTGCCTTCAGGTACTTAGGAGAATAGGTTGCCTTCCTCTTCTTTATGACAGCATCTCAACTATTGGAAAACAGCTATCACATCACTCCTATTCCTTCTTTTCTGTCAGACTAGACAACACCTTGTTCCCTGAATCATTGTTTTCTAAATTTTGTAAAGGAAAGACTTAGGGAGAATGGTTCAAATATTTTGTGACCTAAATGAAGGCAGGATGTATTTCACGGCTGTTTTATTGCTCATGAATAACTTTTGTCCTTAGTATTAATCCCGATCCTATTCAGTTGCTCTCCCTCGGAAGAAAGCAAGGGCAAACCACTTCCAAAAATATTGCCCAGAAAACTGCAGGGACTAATTCAGGCAGTCGCTAAGAGTCAACATAGGTTTTTCACTCTTCTCTGGAGAACTTCCATTAACTTTAAAGGAGAACGAATCTCCATACTGAAAGCATAATCAAATATGCTGCTCCATGGCTGAACTATAATAACATTTTCTTCTTGCCACAAAGAGAGTGTGTATGTGGTGCCCTTTCCTAGACATCTGCTTTGGGAAGGGAATAAAGCATCTGTGATCACATCTGCATTTCAGCATTCTATCCAAATCTATAGAAGTTTAAAAAAAAAATTAATATTTGCTGGTACACAAAGCCCCGTAGGCAGTGGTGGGTTGCTACCGGTTCGCCCTGGTTTGGGAGAACTGGTAGTAGCAGCGGCGGGAGGCTCCGCCCACCCGTCCGGATGTCATCAAATACGATCTGTGCATGCGCAGAAGTGGCGCAAGCATGAGTGAAGGGAGCACACGTGCGCAAGCAAACCGGTAGCAAAAAAGTAAGTGAAACCCACCCCTGCCTATAGGATTTTGCATTTAAAATAATGAAGGGTAGACACTCAACTTTGCAGCAACGTATTAGCACAATCTTTTTCACTTAGTAGTGAAAAACTTAGAACTATACAGGCTTCTGAGTCCCTTTCAGCAAAGGAATACTTACATTTTTGTGATTGACACACTTCATGAGAACTAGCTCCCTATACGCCCGCTTAGCATGCGTCTGATTTTGAAATGGCCTGCTGAGCTTCTTGATAGCCACATTTCTGTCCAGTACAGCATCATATGCAGCACTAAAACAAAACAAGAAAAAGAAAATGACAATAGAAGAACTATTAACCTGTAGCGTTCCCATTCAAATATCATTGCCTGAGTTTGATTCACTTCCAATATTTTTTTTCCAAAAGAAAAGAAATAGAATTTCGCATTTCTTCAATAGTTCTATTTTCCTTCCGAGACTTATCCCAGTTTATTTGAATAAATATGCATCAATACAGCTTAGGAAAATAAACCAAGTGACTACTATTGAAGCTGGCAACTCAGTTGTTAAGCCAAGCTAAGCAAAAAGAGGCGCAGTGGTTCAGTGGCTTAATGATGCTGGAGATGGTCTCTGCTCCAGCCGTTTGAGTCCTAGCACTGTGTGGCAAGATGAGCTCCCATCACTTGCCTCAACTTCTGCCCACCTAGCAGTTTGAAAGCATGTTATACGCAACAAGATATATAGGTACCACTTCAGTGGAGAGAGGAGTTGGTGCTCTGCACAAGCAGTCAGATTCCTGCCGGCTCTGAACCTTCCTGGTTGCGACGCCCTTTTGTAAGGCAGCTCTGGGGGAAGGAAGGGGGCTTTTGATGATGCTGCACAAAAAGCCACTCATCTTTCTTTCTGGTGCGAAGCTAGCTTGCATTTTAGGAAGCGCGCAAGCATGTACCTGACAGAGCTGGTAAACAAGCAACTGAATTACTACTCTGCAATAGCATTACAGTCTCCTGGCTAATGTAACAATGCCATATGCTAATAATAATAAGTGAAAAAAAAACCACGTGACCCACACTGTGCTTACAATTTTACTTCGGCTATCATTTATTTTACTGCATCAAAAAAGCTGGGACTCCAAACAGCTAGGTGAGTCCAAACAGCAGGTAAGATTTCTGGAACTCAGCTCAAGAGGAAGCCAGGTAAAAAGGCAAAATCTTCACAGATTTTCCTGGCAGTGGAACGATTAGCAAAAAGAGAATTGATGTTTGTATTTAGAGTTATTAGAGACATTGATTGAAAGACGTTGTGAAGGACATAAATGTGGGCACTGGTCGAAATCACCGTCATAACTGTGAACAGATACTGTCCAAGGCAATCACTAAATGAGGACTACCTGCATGCTTGTTCATTATTTATTTATCCTGGCCGTTAATTGAATTCAATTTATTCCAATGTAACTTGTTTTATAATGTATATATATATATAGCCTTACTGACCCATTTTTTTTTTTAATTTGATTTATATGCCGCCCTTCTCTGGAGACTCAGGGCGGCTTACAGTGCGTTAAGCAATAGCCTTCATACTTTTGTATATTTATACAAAGTCAGCTTATTGCCCCCACAATCTGGGTCCTCATTTTACCCACCTTAGAAAGGATGGAAGGCTGAGTCAACCTTGAGCCTGGTGGGATTCGAACTTGCAGTAATTGCAAGCAGCAGATGTTAATAGATGTTAATAACAGGGTGCTTTAAACCACTGTATTAAAGGCTCTGTTGTCTTATTCTCATCGATATTAATTTACAATGAATTGTGTGCTTGGCCAAACTCTGATCTGAACTGGATTCAATCTTGGAATAAGTCTTTATCTCAATTCACTCCTATAAAGGGAATTCATTCTTTTATTCTGGGAATTGAAGTCTGATAAAATTAGAGGGCAATAGATCAGGAAAGGCTGCTGAGCATTCCTAATAGCAATACTGTTTCAATGAAGTTTATAAAGGGGCTTCTAAGAGGGAACAAAAAATAAACATATTTTTAGAAAATGTCTTTATTTATTTGACTTGTTTGCCATACACTCGCCTAGAAGCTACTCTTATTAGTATTAATAGTACTCTTAATTAGTACTATTAGAGTACTATTAGAGTACTATTATAAAACTACTAACTAAAACTCTACTAAAGAATAAAATGTCTCTTCCTTTAATGTTATTTCTAATTTCATCCAACGACAGGATCGCTGGAGGATTAAACTGCTTTTGCATAGTTTGAGAAAATGCATGGATAAACCTGAAATTTTATGCTTTAAAAAATGGAATGTTGGACCTATGCAGTAGTCATTTCAGGACACTACCCAACCCCCCCCCCCAAAAAAAAAGCAAGAATGAGGATAAAGACTTATTTATCTAGAAATATCTACTTATCTAGAGAGTCAAGCCTTGGTAGTACAGTGGTCTAAAGCACCCTATTATTAACACCAGCTGCCTGCAATTACTGCAGGTTCGAATCTCACCAGGCTCAAGGTTGACTCAGCCTTCCATCCTTTCTAAGGTAGGTGAAATGAGGACCCAGATTGTGGGGGCTTTGTATAAATATACAAAAGTATGAAGGCTATTGCTTAGCGCATTGTAAGCTGCCCTGAGTCTCTGGAGAAGGGCGGCATATAAATCAAATTTTAAAAAAAAAGACTTATTTATCTAGAAATATGTACTTATCTAGAAAGTCACAGCTGGTTGAATTTGTTTCTTATCTTTTCACCGAAGATATAATAGCAATAGCATTTAGACTTATATACCGCTTCACAGTGCTTCACAGCCCTCTCTAAGCGGTTTACAGAGCCTATTGCCCCCAACAATCCGGGTCCTCATTTTACCCACCTCGGAAGGATGGAAGGCTGAGTGAACCTTGAGCCTGGTGAGATTCGAATTGCAGACAGCTGGCAGTCAGCAGAAGTAGCCTGCAGTGCTGCACTGTAACCACTGCGCCACGTGGCTCAATGTTGAAAAGAGCATATCAGCTATGTTTATTAATTAATTAATTTTATTTATATTTATTTATTTATAAATTATTAATTTATGCCAGGTAAAATTGCGGGAGGGCGAGAGAGAAATAAGAATTCCCAATTCTATTTATTAAAAGGAAGTGCCGTTCAGAAAGAGAGACTGTAAGAAACTTATGTCTATAACCCAAGCTTGTAAGATAGTAGGCTGGTAGACATTTTAATCTATATTTCAGAGAAGGGGTGAAATCTACTTACCTTCCCAACTGGTTTGGAAGTGCATGTGCCGCGTTACATGTGCGCGTGGACCCTCTGCACATGTGCAAACCCTTCTGCGCATGCGCAGAGGGTTAAAAACTGGTTACTTCCTGGATAAAACCAGGAAGTAACGATGGCCAGGTGGGTAGGTGGAGCCTCGCGCTGCCATCGCTACCGGTTCTCCAAACCACCGGCCGCCATCGCTACCAGTTCAACTGAACCGGTCCGAACCGGGAGCATTTCACCCCTATTTCAGAGGTGTAACCATCATACATTTCAGCAGCCGAATAATCCACTATTGTTAGTGACTTTTAACCTCAATTCTCACAGGAGGTATTCAAGCTTTTTTTTTTTTCCCCTCTCCTTGGAAAATTTTCCAGAATTCCCTTTAGTCTCCTTAAAACTGTGACAATATAAAGGTTCAATCATTTGGCCAGGGAAAGAAAAAGTCACTAGAGAGAGTCTAGCACTTATTGGCTTTCTTGTTCCATTAATGTGTGGCTAGCATTCTTCATGAATGTTGCATCTGACGCACAAGAAATAAGGGTAAACAAGATTCTCCCACATTGCCCCACTCCTTATATCAGCTTGTTTCAATCAAGAGCAGCCGTGCCAAAAGCTGGAAACTGCAGATTCCCAACAAGCAGCACAGGCAGGCTGAATTCTCCGACCTTTTCTATCAAATTGAATATTTCAATCATGGAGAGCCTCATCATTTCAAGCAAAAGGTTGCACGCCATGTTCCCAGATAGATATCACTTGAAGATACATAATGCAGAGCCCTGAGCTTAAATAAATCAAATGTAACATGGCTGCAGCATATCTCCAAACCTACCATTCATTTCCACTTGTAATGGGGACGGCGAAAAAAACCTTATTAATTCAGCAGTGGAGCAAATATTTTATTTGTTCATCCTCATGGCCATATTTTTTTTTTTTAAAAAAGCAAAGAAATCTAAAAGAAAGATGTATGGCATCAATAAGCAGGGGATCAAAATCTTTCTCTGAGTCAAATATATTTTCAAGGTCAAAATAGTTTCAGTAGTAACAGTTCCATAGGGTTTTTTCTACATACCGTGTTTCCCCGAAAATAAGACCCTGTCTTATATTTTTTTGAACCCCGGAATAAGTGCTTGGCCTTATTTTCAAGGAGGTCTTATTATTTTGGGGTGCATGGAGCAAGATGGGGTTCCTCTTGCCGTCTTACCTGATTTCCAGCTCTGTCTCCCTAAACCTAACCAGAGGAAATGGCGGGGATCGGCTGCACATGCATTTAAATATTTTTTGGGAAGGGCTTATTTTTGGGGAGGGCTTATTTTAGCGCATGCACTCAAAAGCCCGATTGGGCTTATTATCTGGGGAGGTCTTATTTTCAGGGAAACATGGTAGAAGCATGCTATTTATTTACCCAATACATAGGAAACAGGATTATACAGGTGTGGCACCAACACAAGCTTTTTTCCCCCCTCACACCAAGAGTTTATCTTCTAGTAGCTTACTAACATAAAATATTGCCTTCGATAGGCTTCGGCTAGCTTCATTTCTCTTGTCAGAATTAAAAACAAAGGTTTTTGCATTATCTACGTCAGACTCAAGGAAATAAGAATGACCGGAGTTACTTTTCAGCACGTTACTTTCTTTATTGTTGCTCACTTACACACCGGAATCTTGCCAGACTGAAGCACAAATCTGCATAGCTGTTAGATATACCCGTGAAAGGCTAGGGAGGGTCTGCCTTGTCTCTGTTCCTGCACACCAAAGTTTCCAAGCATTTCAGGATGCTCATAATATAAGCCTTACCACAAAAAATAAGCCCTGGTTAAGATCGTCAGCCACACAGGAGCATTTAGTACCATATTTTCCCCAAAATAAGCCCCAATGTGTCTTTTGGAGCAAAAATTAATATAAGTCCCGGTCTTATTAATTAATTAATTCTGTACAGTAGTACTTCAGTAAGGTAAAGGTAAAGGTCCACCTCGCACATATGTGCTAGTCATTCCCGACTCTAGGGGGCGGTGCTCATCGCCATTTCAAAGCCGAAGAGCAAGTGCTGTCCGAAGACATGATCCGTGGTCATGTGGCTGGCATGACTAAATGCCAAAGGCGCACGGAACGCTGTTACCTTCCCACCAAAGGTGGTCCCTATTTTTCTACTTGCATTTTTTACGTGCTTTCGAACTGCTAGGTTGGCAGAAGCTGGGACAAGTCACGGGAGCTCACCCCGTTACGCAGCACTAGGGATTTGAACCGCTGAACTGCCGACCTTTCAATCCACAAGCTCAGTGTCTTAGCCACTGAGCCACTGCATCCCGTTGGTACTTCAGTACTTGTCCATAATTCATTCCGGAAGACGTGATGAATATTAAAACCAACAGGTACCGAGAAAACCACATGATTTTCGGCCAAAAGAAATAGCATGTCACAAGGCAGCCAATGTCAGCAAGTTCTTCCTTGCGTATCAACTACCAGGAGAAAGACGAGGGCCGGGACAAGATTTCTGCTTCAAAACCCATCAAATACCAAATTCGCCGAGTTTTAAGCAGTCAAGTGCTGAGGTAGGACTGTACTATATTCCACCACAATCTGCTACTGTTTCTTTTCACTGGAAATGGTAGGGGACCATCAGCTTTCTGGCTGCAGACTAAATGCTTTGCCACAAACATTGGTCATTCCCTATGGCCTCTTCTTCCACATGCAAACATATTCACACACAAGCATATAAAACAAGAAAGTAAATTTAAGCAGTTAAAAAGCACGTAGGTAAACCACTGACACGCTTAAGCAATAACACTTACATACTGCTTCAGAATGCTTCACAGCCCTCTCTAAGCGGTTTACAGTGTCAGCATCTTGCCCCCAACAATCTGGGTCCTCATTTAACCCCCCTCAGAAGGATGAAGGCTGAGTCAACCTTGAACCTGATGAGATTTGAACTGCCAAATTGCAGTCAGACAGCAGTCAGCAGAAGTAGCCTGCGGTACTGCATTCTAACCACTGCGCCACCTTGGCTTAAGACTGGAGTGTTCCTGCACAGCTGACTTTTGGCGTGGTGGCGGTATATCTTTTTGGACTTCTTGACTCTTTCTCACTGATTTATGTTGGTTCTGCCGCAGTTGGTGTGAAAGCTACCGGGGAAATCTTCTGCCCAACACTCTCAGATGCCTGCTGTGTAACGACATGTCTTGAAGCAAGTATCAGAAATCAAATGACAACGGCAATAGAAAATCAGTAGGAACCCATAATGAAAACTGGCATCTCCTGCTGGCAACTTATTTTCCCACCCAGTATTCAGAGAGAAATGCAGATAAACATGCCTTAATTTTGGAAAATATTTTTTGCCTGATTCTTTCCTCTCCAGACCACCTGTTAGATTGTGTTGATCGTCTAATTTAGCAAATAAGTTTTTTTTATACCAAAATTCAGAAGATAAATTCATGAAGGCTATAGGGTATCAAATCCTTTCACAATGATAATCCTTTATGTATACTCTTTGGCCCAAATTCTTAGCCCTCAAACCCACTGTAATAATATACTCCCAAATATCCTTATATACGACGTATATACACAGGGGCACTTACAGATTTGTCCACCCTGAATACAATATAATCCCCGACATAAATGCATTTCTCTCCCTTGTTTCTCCTATTTTTATCTCTATTTCCCTGCCCATTGTTTTCCTTTAGCTATTTCCCTATGTTTTAAAATGTAAGCTCCTTCTAGTACAGACTACTAAATTTTTTATCACATATTGATTAAAGAAAGGAAGGTATTCTTTAACTTAATTAACTTAATTCACTGATTAGGGTTTATGAAATAATATGGCTTTATATATGTTGCCTCAAAGGTGCCTTTTATTTTTCAAAAAGCAATCTAACTGATATTTTGAGGAGGAAGAATAATCATCATAATCATATCATAAGTTTATTTGTCAAGCATATATAAGATAATAGGTAAAAGTATAAACATAATTGGAATACATGAAAAGAGTAAGTAAAAAGGAATATTATTTTATTTATTTATTTTATTTTATTTTATTTTATTTATATGCCGCCCTTCTCCGGACACTCAGGGCGGCTTACAATGCGTTAAGCAATAGCCTTCATACTTTTGTATATTTTTTATACAAAGTCAGCTTATTGCCCCCACAAACTGGGTCCTCATTTTACCCACCTTACAAAGGATGGAAGGCTGAGTCAACCTGGTGAGAATCGAACTTGCAGTAATTGCAGGCAGCTGGATGTTAAATGCTGCCTTAGTAGGAGGCATTAGCCTCCTACGCCACTCAGGCTCCTCAAGTTAGGACAGGGATGGTAGGCACGCTGGTGCACTTATGCACGCCCCTTACTGTCCTCTTAGAAATGGGGTGAGGTCAACAGTAGACAGTCTAAGGTTAAAGTTTTGGGGGTTTGGGGAAGAAACTACAGCGTCAGATAGTGCATTCCAGGCATTCCAGGCATTGACCACTCTGTTACTGAAGTCATATTTTCTGCAATCGAGTTTGGAACGGTTTACCTTGAGTTTGTATCTATTATTTGCTCGTGTATTGCTGTGGTTGAAGTTGAAGTGGTCATTGACAGAAAGGACATTGTGGCAGATAACTTTATGTACTATGCTTAGGTCAGACTGAAGTCAGCGTAGTTCTAAGTTGTCTAAGGCCAAAATTTGGAGTTTGGTGGCATAAGGTATTTTATTGCGGTTAGAGGAATGGAGGAATCTTCTCGTAAAATATCTCTGGACTCTCTCGATTGTATTTATGTCCGATATGCAGAGCGGGTTCCAGACAGATGAGCTGTATTCATCTCAATAAAATATATAGAATAAAATATATAGAATAAAAAGACATTTCACTTCCTATCCAGAAAGCTTCATCAGTTATATCTGCATAGGATATAACTTCATATGGTCACTAAAAAAACTGTTGTAAGTCGAGGACTACCTGAACTATCATAATGGACTTGATTCTTCACATATGCTGCAATTCATTTCTTTATGTGAATTTGCACAAAAGCAATACAGAGTTCTTTAAGATGTGTGGAAGTCAAACTCCCAACATTCCCCAGCCGGCATTCTGGCTGGGGGAATTCTGGGAGTTGAAGGCCACAGATAGTAAAGCTGCCCAAATTAAGTTACACTGGTTTAGAATCATTGTAATCTTACTTGCTCTACCAGCAGAGAAATGCAGAGAAGGAATGAGGGCAACACTGAGCCATTAAAGAACAAATTACGGAGTCTGGGGAAAAAATGAAGAATGCAAGAAATACTCAAAATAACTCTCCCTGACCATGTTAAGTATAAGTTAAAGTACAAAGCGGCTTTATCAGGCTTTCAAGATTCTGATAAAAAAAATCCTCTGTGACTGCAATAAATTGAATTTGAAAACTCCTAACAACTCCTGCTTCCTAACCTTGCCTGCTTCTAGGGGATAACAAGTACAATATTTACAAAACCCGTTTGAAAGCATAGTTTGTGGATTTAAAAGTGTCATATTTCTGGAAGGATTTATAGTGAAACGTCTTGCTTAAATCAGCCGACTATCTGTATAGCTGCTATATATCTTTTTAAAATAGAGCAGCTATATTGGTATTTTTAAAAAAATATAAGAATTCTAAGTCAGCTATGGTTTTATCACAAAAGCTATAACTTAACTGCAATACAATACAATACAATTAAAAAATACTGGTTTAACATAAATCAATTGTAGAGGAGTGTATGAAAATGAAAAAAAAATAGTAGAAATCAATTTTAACGGCCCAGTTTAATTGGGAGAAATATTGCTTTTAACTAAACACACCCAGACTTCAGAGGATAATTAGAACTGCAGAAAAACCAATGGCTACCAACCTGCCTTCCATTGAGGACCTGTATACTGCACGAGTCAAAAAGAGGGCTGTGAAAATATTTACAGACCACTCGCATCCTGGACATAAACTGTTTCAATTCCTACCCTTAAAACTAAGCTATAGAGCACTACACACCAGAACAACTAGACACAAGAACAGTTTTTTCCCGAACGCCATCACTCTGCTAAACAAATAATTCCCTTAACACTGTCAAACTTTTTACTAAGTCTGCACTACCATTAATCTTCTCATCGTTCCCATCACCCATCTCCTTCCACTTATAACTGTATGACTGTAATTTTGCTACTTGTATCCTTACGATCCACCATCAGTGAGCTGTTGGACAGCATTACTTGCTCTGTTGTGTGGATGTTTGGGTGGTTTACGGGTGGGGAATTTGTAGTGGATGGGAGTGTGTTTGGGGATTGTTATGTGTGTTGGACCTGGTCTTTGGGTGTTAAGTGAATTTCGTTGTATGGGTATACTGTGTATACACTACAATGACAATAAAGTTATTTATTTATTTATTTGCTAAGTGAATCTGGCTTCCCCATTGATTTTGCTTGTCAAAAGGCCATAAAAGAGAATCAGATGATCCCGGGACATTGCAACCGTCACAAATATGAACCAGTTGTCAAGGGTTTGAATTTTGGTGACCATAGGGATGCTGCAAGTATGAAAAACAGTCATAAGTCGCTGTCGTAACTTCAAATAGTCACTAAATGAACTGCTGTAAGTCGAGGACTATTCCTATTTCTTTCTCCTCCTATTCTCACCCCAACAACAACCCTGTGAAGCGAGTTGCTGTTTTCTTTGTCCTCCTGGACAATATTCAAGGGGGCAGGGATGTTTCCTTTCAAGAGGAAGTTATTTCACATGTACAGGTATATATTGTGTTTGAGACGAACCTTACCTGACAGAACATCCACCTCATTTCCTTAGCAGGGCAACGAAAAGGAGAATGCACTAACCCTGTTTTGCTTACAAAACAGCCTAAAGCCGTGATGGGGAACCTATGGTACGCGTGCCACAGGTGGCACGCAGCGCCCTCTCTGTGGGCACACGAGCCGTCAACCCACTTCAGCTCTGCGGCGCATGCATGCATATCTCCCGCCGGCCACCTGGTCATTGGGTCTCTGCCGTGCATGCGCGGGTGTGTGTGTGCAGGGGCAGTTCGCATGCATGCGAGGGGGCTGCACGCCAGGGGTTCTCTGGGCATGGCTTGGGGGGGGGGCGGGGGTAATGTGACTGGGTGGGCATGGCCAACTTTTTTTTTTTTAACTTTCAAAAGCATTTTTTCGACAACCTCTTCGGCCGAAGAGATTGTTAAAAAATGCTTTTAAAAGGCTCTGACGATCAGGCAACTCAGCTGGGATCGTCAGACCCTTTTAAAAGTATTGTTTCTACAACCTCTTCAGCCGAAGAGGTTGTCGAAAAAAATGCTTTTGAAAGCCTCTGACGATCCCAGCTGAGCCGTGTGATCGTCAGAGGCTTTTTTTTAAACTTTTAAAAGCATTTTTTCGGCCGGTCCGGTCCGAACCAGGAGCATTTCACCCTTGCTGCATGCGCATTGCCTTTTGTGGGCTCAGGTGCATGCTTTGGGCACCTGGACTGGAAAAGTTTAGCCATCACTGGCCTAAAGCAAAAGCGCTCCAAAAATTTCCCAAATTTAAATATGAATAATGTGACATAAGCAAGGACATACTTCAGAGAGGTGAGATGAGAGAGTAAAACCGAGAAAATATAAATCTGCCTTCTTCAATTTGAAGCCCTCCAGATAATGACGCTTGGCTCAATATCTTGGGAGGAAAACTTAGAAAAGAATGCTTAAAATTAAAAGGGGAGCACAAGGAGAGAAAAAAATTACTTGTTTAGATATTATAATTACTTAACATTAGAGAATTCATAAATGATTGATCATTTCTAAATAGTCAGTACGTACTAAAAATAGTATTTTGACTTAGAATAACAGAGTTGGAAGGGATCTTGGAGGTCTTCTAGTCCAACCCCCTTCTTAGGCAGGAAACCCTACACCACTTCAGACAACCGGTTATCCAACATCTTCTTTAAAACTTCCAGTGTTGGAGCATTCACAACATCTGAAGGCAAGTTGTTCCACTTAATCCTTAAAGCGGTGATAACCTAACTTCCACTTTATTGTTCTATTTTAATTTCAAACATGTAATAATTTTAAACCACACCAGCACTGGTAAGAGTCCAAAGGTTTTTGTCCCCTCTTATTTTAAAATATTAGGCAAAACATTCGGCTTCAAAAACAAGGATGTAGGACCAATGGAAGATCTGTAGGGACATGATAAGATTCAACTACTGAAGATTAAGACAGCTATTCATTTGATGAAAGGCCTACTGGGAGCAATTTAAATTGCAATGAGTTCCTTAGAGAAAGATCAGTATATAGATATATGAAACCAACCAACCAACCAATTTTCTCTCCAGGATCTGTGACAGCAGGAACATCATCTCATCCCAAACATTGCTTCTGTATAGATTACGTGTGTGTGTGTGTGTGTGTGTGTGTGTTTAAATTCATCTGCATTCTTCACAACCATGTATTTTGTTATTGCATTCAGGTATCTCTCCAAATTACCAAAAGTGTAGAATTATGAAATTCTGCTAAGAACTACTGCCAACATTCAAATGTTTTTGCAAGGTTTAAACTCAAAATCCTCAGATATTTTGTCCGGGCAGAAAACAATAACCACCCGCATGTCCACACGCATGCGCATATTCACATATGCCCACGCATGCGTGTACCTTTCAGTTTGGGCATGCATGTGCGTGCAGTTTGGGCACTCGGTGTCTAAAACGTTCGCCATCACTGGTATAGGGTCTCCTGCTTCAGTAGGGGGTTGGACTATAAGGCCTCCAAGGTCCCTTCCAACTCTGTTGTTCTGTTATCTTCCTGCCTAGAAGTACGCCCTGCATGCAGGTAAAAGCAGTCATGCTTCCATCCTTGCCCTGGATTAAGTGGATCAATCCAGTCAATAAGTTTCCTCAATAATGGAAAATTATTAGAAAATGACCTGCCAGGAAGTATCCTGCATCTGAAGGTAGGTGAAGGCAGCTCTTACAAATGGTTCACCTAGCACAGTGATGGAGAATATTTTAGATACCAAGTGCTCAAACTGTGCACGTGTGCATGCTTGTTCTGCCCCAGCTACGGATCCCAAAGAACACAGCACACACAAAGTTTGTACAAAACTTAATTTACTAAAATAACTCAGTCTTTTTCAAAACAAAGGCTGTTAATAAACTTTCTTAACAGTCTACAAGAAACCAAAGATAAAGTAATCACAATCTTACTAAGGTTGGCAGAAAGCCCAGAAGCAATTTGCAGAGAATTCCGACGCGAAGTAGAGTGAACTAAAGTTGTTCCCTACAAATTGCTTCAGTCGGCGTTCTTCCTTAAATAGGCTAAGGGAGTGGCCAATTAGCCCCAAGCCTTACTCTTGAGGAGACCTCCTCCTGAGGAGTCACTCCTGCCCTTTGGCCGCTCTACACGCCCGTGCATCAAGAAGAGGAGGAGCCTCTTCTTGATGCACGGGCATGTAGAGCGGCCAAAAGGCAGGAGTGGCTCCTCAGGAGCTTCTGGAGGTTCTGAAGGCCCTGGCTGAATCCCTGCCTCTGGCACCACATCTTCTCCAGCCTCCTCATTGTCTGACTCAGGTGCCAACTGCACAGGCCGCTGTCGCAACACCACACCAGCCTCCTCGCTGTCAGAATCAGCTACAATCTGCACAGGCCGCTGACAGGCCACAACAATGCCCAAACTAAAAGATGGGGCATGCACAAATGTGCAGATGCACCTGCCCATGCATGGACATGCATGGGCATGTGCATGTGTGGACATGCACGCAGACATGCGCACATGCGCAGCAGAGACCTGAATACCAGTTGGCCAGCAGGAGGCGGGGCATCCCAACACCGGCAGCGCAACAAGAGGTAAGATCTTTTTCTTTCGTGAGCTTCTGTTTCATCGTTTGCAGGGAAACAGAAGCCCACGAAAGAAACGCCACAGAAATCTGACCTGGAGCGACGGCACGCGTGCCAGCAGAGAGGGCTTTGCATGCTACCTATGGCACGCGTGCCATAGGTTTGCCATCATGGACCTAGCCTATGCTTTCCCCAAGCAGCAAAATGTGCCTTACGTCTTCTCTTGTTAAGGAAAAGCTAGTATAAAAGGTGGCTACTGCAAGGATTCACTCAAGGGAAGAAAGGAAAAAACCCACCAAGCTTTCCATCACTCACCACCCTGAGAAAGAGGGAGCAGTAGAAGGAATTGTGAGGCCCATCTTAAAGCCATTTGTCCTGAAGATGATTCCCTCAATAAAAACTATTAGAAAAAAAGATGTACATATGAGGGGTCCTTGATGTTCTCTGAGCTTGGTTGTTTTCTTGCAGATTTTTCATTACTTAGCACTAGCACTGATGATGTTACCTAGTTTGGCTAATGAAATGTCTGCAAGAAAACAACCAAGTTCAGAAAATACTAAGAACTCCTCATTTCAACCCTGAGCTACAAATATTCTCCTTCATTAGATGTCCACGTATAGTGACTGATAAGGAATGTTCCGTAAGAAAACAAATCTGGAGAAATTTATATATCTAAAGAAAAGAAATAAATCTTCCCTTTGTATCTGTTGTTTCCTTATTTCACAGAACGCAGTATTCAAATACAACAGACAAAAGGCCAAACAGGTCTTTCTACGGTATAAATCCCAGCTACACTGAATATCCGCACTTCGAGCCAGCGCATACATTGTTCCAATCCCTTGACACTCGCTGGATCAAGGATTTCCAATCAAACCACCCTTTTGGCTGGAACACAGCTGCAGCTGCTTCTCGGATTAATTTTATTTATTTATTTGTTTATTTTTGGTAGTTTCCAGAGATTACCGGGTCATTCTTGCAGCCTGAAAATAGACTTGAGTGATACCATTTCAGCAGTCATCACTATGTAATGGGATGGGGATGATAATATAACATTATCTTCAAATATGGAGACAAATAAACTGCATTTGCTTCCATTGCCTACATTCAGAGAGAGGGGAGGAGAGAGGGTGGGAGAGGGGGACAGAAATGCTAAGTGTGTGTATTACAAGGAAAATAGAAAACTTTGTTAAGCAGAGGAATAATGGAATGGAGTATCCTGCCAGAAAGCATTGTTGGCTGACTGAAACACAAAAACATTCCATTTTGCAGACTTTTGTCGAAGTTCCTTGTAATTTCTTCAAGCATTGCCTGCAATTTCAAGTCGGGGGGAACCCTTTTGCAAGGACCAAATTTTATATTCAGCCAGGAGAATATAAAATGATAACTCGGAGAAGGATTGCTAAAAACACTAGCCAATGATCAGAAACGATGGGAACTGTGGTCTGTAATTGTGGATATGCACTAAATTGTCCAATCCTGCTTTCAGTGCAATGTGGAAGAAATGTGAACATTGGCATATGTTTGTTAAAAGGACTTCAATACAAGGCTTCTAGAGAGAAGAGGAAAAGGGCTCCCGATAGCCTTGTTATTTTAAAGTGTTCTTGGTTTGAAGGTTGGGTCAGTTCAAATCAGCATGAAGACAAAAGACTATTTTAAAAAAAGAAAAGAGAATCCCTGACATGATCCACAGGAGTTAGCCTAACCAGTGATGGCAAACCTTTTACGCACAGAGTGCCCAAACCGGAAGGAGCGTACATACGTGTGTGTGCACCAGAGCACCGGAAACCCAATCACCAGCTGGCCCGCGTGAATGAGTGCCTTGGAAGCCCATTGACCAGCTGGCTGAGCTGGGGCAGTGGCGCGCATGCCCACAGAGAGGGCTCTCCATGCCACCTCTGGCATGCGTGCCATAGGTTCGCCATCACAGGCCTAAACCCTTTCACACTTTAGTGAGATAATTATATTTCTAATTAGAGACATTTTATCTACATGTGCGTAAAGGTAAAAGTTTCCCCTGTCCAGTCATGTCCAACTCAAGGGGGCGCTGTTCATCTCTGTTTTCTAGCCGAGGAAGCCAGCGTTGTCCGAAGACACTTCTGTGGTCATGCGGCCAGCATGACTATATGCCGAGGCACACAGAAAGCTGGTCTCTTCCCTGCAAAGTGGTACCTGTTTATCTACTCACATTTGCATGCTTTCAAACTGCTTAGGTTAGCAGGAGCAGGGGCAAGTAACGGGAGCTCACCCAGTCATGCAGCACTCAGGTCTCAAACCCGAGCTGTCAGCTTTCCAGTTGACCAGCTCAGTGTCTTCAACTGTTAAACCATCATGCCCCCTACATGTTGCACATAGATACATGCAAATCCTTTTTCGTGAGAACAGGATGGTTTTGTGTTTTGCTTTATTGATCAGTAATAAATTGATTATTAATATGAAAGATCCATTCCCATACTATGTGCAGAGTGGTCTATATTAAATATTTTATCGCTTTTTCTCCAATAATTCAGGTAGAATTATTTGGAAGGAATAATTGTATGTGCAATTTGTAGCTTTCGGATCTTCTGAAATCAGAAAAATATGTATTTACTTAGACAAATGAATTCAACATCTTAAAAGGAATTGCCTTTATGTCTTCATTAAAATCCAGGGAACATTTTAATTCTTTATTTACAGCAGTATTTTTCATGTATCTATATAGGTAAATTAAGCATAGTTAGCTATAGAGAACAATTGCATTTCTTTAAAAAAAATCATCCCTTTTCCTACCTAAAAAAATACTAAAGATATATCTAGGTATCACTTAGCTTTTATTCAGGAAATCAGGATTTCTTTTCTACTTTTGGATCCAAATCATTAGTTACAATTTTTGCTAATAAATTCTCCCAAAAATAATTTAATGTAGATGATGAGCTTTGCATAAGCATCATTTTTGGCTCTTGAGTATATACATGACATGGAAATTATTGCTGTTGCAAACCAATTATGGCTGTAGAACAGAGAGATTTTTTTTCATTGGGACTGTGATTAAGCATTTGGCTTTAGCATCTGGCATACATTTAATAACACCTTTTGACAGGTATATCCTAAATTATATATCTGAATTAGTAAGAAGCCAGGCAAAATTCAAGCTGGTTGAAAAGGGTCCCAAGCTCTGCAGGCATCCTTGACAGAAAATTGTTACTTGCATTATCTCAGCCACAATTTATTCATACAAATACATTGGGGGGAAAATTGAAACTGAGTTAAAAAGTCATGTGATACTTTGGTTTAAAAAAAAAAGTAGTTTTTGTTATATCCAAGTAACAGTGACAAATATTTCTAACCAAATAAAACCTGCATGAAAATGTTGCATCATATAAACATTAGTGTAAAATGTTTTTAGCCAATTCTTGAGCCAAGATGTTCTGTTCCTTTTTACCTGCCATCCTGTTTCTGTGGTTGGTCATTTATGAAGCTAGACTTTTTGGGTTTAGCTTGCTGCAGATGAGGTACCATTGCCTAAGAAAACTGATCCACCATCTAAGAGTGCTTCCTGACCTCACTGTATCTCTGAATCTCCTGGTAGCAGTTGCTGGAAGACAATTCCATCTCGTGCACCAGCTCCAGAACTGGTTAGACCTAGCAGTGAGGATCCTTGTTTAGGTTATATCTTAGTAAACTAGATGCAATGAGTTGTATGGGGAGCTGGTTGAGGTACCCCAAAGGTGCTTTTCAAAAGGCAACTAGGCTTTCTTTGTTTTTTTCCTTGAAGACATTTTGCTTCTCATCCAAGAAGCTTCTTCAGTTCTGGCTGAATGGTCGGGAATGGAAGGATTTATATTCCTTGCAGTCATCTGATCGTTAGCACTCTGAGGGTCACAGAGGCCACTTGGGAGTTTATCTGTGCCCTCAGGATCACCTGAATAGTGTAAATGGGTATGGAACCTTCTTGGAACTGCTGAAAGGATTGTCTTATAGGCAGGTCAAGGGTGGGCTGCTGGGGGTTCGCAGGGGTTCGGGAGAACCTCTAGCTAAGATTCTGTGCAGTTCGGAAAACCCTCAAATCCCACTCCTGCCTGGCTCTGCCCTCCCCGCCCCTCCCCTCCCAGGAGTCCCCACATGGCCCGTTTTGGATGCTGGTAAGTGCAGGACGTGCACGGCGGCTTGGGGAAGGCAAAAAACAGACCTACCAGAAGTTCGGGAAGGCCAGAAATGGGGCCGTTTCCAGACTCCAGAGGGCCTCCGGAACCTGAGAGGTCATTTTCGCCAGTTGCTACCATAATATCCAATAATGAGATATTATAAAATATATGTAAATATGCCCAAAGATTTTTTTTAAAACCTAAAAACGGACAAAAAAATCCCAAACATATATAAAAATTCATGTTTGAAAAATAGTAAATTAAACCTCACACATATAAAACCATATTTAACCAGTCTTTTTGCTTCATCAGTAAACAGCCAATTCTACAGCTGAATATGAACATATTACCTTATGGACCCGAAGAATATATGATAGGTGTCAGTCGGTGATGGGATTCAAAAAATTTTACTACCGGTTCTGTTGGTGTGGCGTGGTGGGCGTGGCATGGCTTGGTGAGTGTGGCTTGGTGGGTGTCGCAGGGGAAGGATACTGTAAAATCTCCATTCCCATCCCACTCCAGGGGAAGGTTACTGCAAAATCCCCATTTCCTCCCGATCAGCTGGGACTCGGGAGGCAGAGAATAGATGGGGGCGGGGCCAGTCAGAAGTGGTATTTACCGGTTCTCCGAACTACTCAAAATTTCTGCTACCGGTTCTCCAGAACTGGTCAGAACCTGCTGAAACCCACTTCTGCTGTCAGTGTGTATGAGAGTTCATGACTGGGATAGACATGGCAACAGGTCAGCCATTGGGGTGGGGACTGGCTGGAATAAGACATGGTAACAAGGTCAGCCAATGTATAGGCATAGCAACTAAGCAGTCTTGCGTTTCAAAACCCGTCGCTACTGGTTCACTCGTGGGTGTGGGTATGCTTGCGCATGCGATGCTTCTGCGCCGGGTGGGTGGGCGGAGCCTCCTGCCACCGCCACTACCGATTCGCCCGATCCGGGGCGAACAGGTAGCAACCCACCACTGCAACTAAGTCAGCCAATGAGGGCTGTTTGGGAGCTGAAACAGCTTGGAGCCTGGGCGTGGCTTAGGTTAACTGATACTATAAATATATATAAATATAAATATAAATAAATATAAATACATATTTATAAATATAAATAAATATAAGTATAAATATAAGTTGTGTGTTCCTATTATTGTCCTTCCTTCTCTTAATTGTGCTTCTGTGATTATGCTTCTGATTCTGAGAACTGCTCTTGGTATTGTATATATGTCTCATGTTATATTATGTACATAAAGAAGTTTCTTATTTAATGAATCCTGCTGCATCAGTTATCCGTGTGTGCTTTCTGGATGTGATTTCTGCAACGAACTCTGACAATAGCTTTTATTTCTACAAGGGTGGTTGTAATCAGAGCCCTGTTTTGATATAGACATCACTTTTTTTTTTCTTTATAGAAGTCATACTTTTACTTACTAAACAGATATACATTAGGGTTTGGAGACTTCATATCTTCCAAGTATTGTGAACTATGACTTCCAACAGCCCATTATCATTGGACAAAAATAGTTAAAAAGACAGGACATAATGCCTCCGAAAAGATTTTTCTGAATTCCACATTTCACAGAGCTGTATCTCAATAACAAGCATCACGACAAAAGAGGTCTGAAACATAAAAGAACATAAATACGAAGTATATGCCTAGGATGTGCTTTTCTCAATAGCATCAGCAAGAGCTAAAAATGGGGTTTTTTTTATCAAATGGATGGAAGGATTTGTCAAATAATCGCCATGCCAACCTTTTCCTTTTATTGCTGCACAACTCTGAAGCTTGAAAGGGGCCCAGTAATAATTTATATTTCAGTGCTTGAATTTCAATTTTCTCTTGTATCAAAAAAAAAAAAGGCAAGGTTTATCCTGCATTAAGATTTTCTCTGTGCTACAACTTCTTCCAATTTTGATATGTTTATAGTTTATACCATTACCCCTGCACTTATTTTTATGTACTGAGAGGGTGTCAGGCATTCGGTATTTTATTTAATCTGCTTTTAATTGCTTTCTGTATTAAATTATAGACACTTAATGAGGTAAGCTGCAAACCTGCTCCTTGGCACGCTAGCCCAGGTCACAGCTTAGATATAGTATGTTGATATAATAATGTATCTTTTTGCTTAGCATGATGTGCAAGCCTTCCATCATTATATAGTATCATGTCTGGACAAAGCCATTATGGCTAGAATAGAATAGAATAGAATAGAATAGAATAGAATAGAATAGAATA
>WNWU01000007.1:36964430-37028931 GCA_012654045.1 Ptyas mucosa | reverse complement strand
ATAGATAGATAGATAGATAGATAGATAGATAGATAGATAGATAGATAGATAGATGGGTGGGTGGGTGGGTAGGTGAGTAGGTAGATAGGTAGGTAGGTAAGTAAGTAAGTAAGTAAGTAAGTAAGTAATACTTGTAGCTTGTGTTTTAGATTTTGGAAGTGGTTTGCTTTCCAAGCTTGTTTCAATTTAGTTTCTGAACGTTTCATTACCAGACTATGTAATATCGTCATCATCATCAGAATTTAAATATATCTCCAAACGAACAACCAACCAAATGACCAACTGACCATACTGGCACACAAGGCATGTATAAGCTAAGGGGAATACGACAAGAGAATCCTGACGATGATGTTACCTAGTCTGGTAACGAAACGTTCAGAAACCAAATTGAAACAAGCTTGGAGAGCAAACCAAAACTGCCAAAATAAATAAATGTCACCATCTTGACTATTTGATCGGCTAAAGATGAATGGAAGTTGCTTCTGGATGGGCTGAAGATGAGACAAAAGATACTGCATGACATAAAAAAAGACATCCCTTTGCACTACAATCAACGCAACCAGGGGTGAAATTCACTTACTTTCCCTACCGGTTCGCAAATGTGCCCGCGTGCGGGCTTCACTCACACGCGCCACGTCCACGCATGCACCCGGCCTTCCGCGCATGTGCTTTGCTGGCGCATGCACCTTCCGTGCATGTGCCCGGCCTCAAAAACATGCCTAAATAGGATGGCATAGAGCCCACCCATGATTTCCACTATCGGCTCGGCAAACTGGTCCAAACCGGCTGAAGACCACCTCTGAACACAATATGTGGATAGATGTTGAGGCTACTAGGTAGCCTAGATCAAGAAATCAACTCCACCAGAAAGCTAAAGCTACTTTTATTGAGGTTGGCTAGAATAACAAATCTTGCAAACCTGATAGTGTCGTACTCCTCCTTTCTTATATTCCAGTTAATTAGGGAAGAATCTGCTTGAGCTACCTCTCATTGTTCTGGAATTTTTTTTAAAAAACTGTTTCATCCCCTTTTGCGTAGCTCATGCTTCCTGCAAATCTGTCTGCAAAGTCATCTTCCATGCTCTTCTCACCAAGCCCATAAAAAAAGAAATTCTCTCCATCTCAAACTATCCTGCAGAGGAAACTGTATTGCAGTTCTGCACTGATAAAGAAAGGGAAGAAGGAAGCACATTTATACTGGCAAGATTCTGTCACTGTAATTTCATAATAAAGTCGTGTTAGCGTTAATAACTCTGGCATTCTGGTCTGGTCTACCTTAAACGGTTGACAATTTTAGTTTCTGAACGAGGAATTGACCTTGATGGCCTAAATGGCTACTTTTTCTTCTGTTCAATCGCGGCCAGTTCTCAGAGTTTGTCTGAATAAGCTCCTGCAGTTATCTTGGCAAGGTTTTTCAGAAATACTTTGCCATTGTCTCCTTCCTAGGGTTGAGAGAAGAATTACTGGCTCAAGGTCACCCAGCTGGCTTTGTGCCAGGACTAGAATTCATGGTCTTTCTAGCCTGATGTCTTAACCACTACAAAGGTCTCTCATTAATGGCTACTTATAGTTTTATAATTCTATGAGTCTAGGATTCTTATTTCTATGACTGTTACGCCCACTTACTGTTAGAATAATTCCCAACCTTAACGCACTCCTACTCGAAGGATGAAATAGCAGGAAATGAGAAAGACTGTTTCTGTCTGAGCTAAACCCAATCTGCTGGAAAATATTGCCCTATGAGACACTGTCATATGTTTCTAAACAGATGTGGGGGTGGTTTCAATCCCCACAGGAGTAGAGAAGGTTGTGGAAGCAACAAACAAATCAAATTCAACTCTGAGTAGATTTGAAGTGTTTTCCTCCTACTGATTCATCACAAATGCCTACTTTTATTTGTTTTTGTTAGTTGGCAGAATAACAGAGTTGGAAGGGAGCTTGAAGGTCTTCTAGCCCAACCCTCCTGTACAAACAGGAGACCCTATACCAGTGTTTCTCAACCTTGGGACTTGAAGATGTGGGGACTTCAACTCCTAGAATTCCCCAGCCAGTCATGCTGGACCAATGGCTGTCCAATCTCTTCTTAAAAATCTGCAGTGCTGGAGCACCCACAACTTCTGAAGGCAACCGTTCCACTACTTAATTGTTCTCACTACCAGGAAATTTTTCCTTAGTTCTAGTTCTAGTTCTCTCGTTGATTAGTTTCCATCCTTTTTGTCCTGCTTTCTGGTGCTTTGGAGAATAGCCTGACTCCCTCTTCTTTGTGGCAGCCCCACAAATATTGGAACACTGCTATATTATGTCACCCCTGGTCCTTCTTTTCATTAGACTAGACCAGGGGTCAGCAACCTGCGGCTCGGGAGCCGCATGTGGCTCTTTCATCCCTCTGCTGCAGCTCCCTGTTGCCAGTCGGCTCCACAATTGATAGGGCTTTCGGTTAGAACAGGTAGAGAAAAAAGGATGCCGCACTAGGAGGAGACTCTATGATGGGGGAACTGGACTCCCAGTTGGCAGAGGAAAAAGGAGGCTGCGCTAGGAGGAGACTCTATGGTGTATGTGTGGGGAACTGGACTTCCGATCGGCAGAGGAAATAAGGACACCGTGCTAGGAGGAGACTCTATGGTGGGGGAACTGGACTTCCAGTTGGCAGAGGAAATAAGGATGCCGTGCTGGGAGGAGACTCTATGATGTGTGTGTGTGGGGAACTGTACTTCCAGTCGGCAGAGGAAAAAATGACACCATGCTAGGAGAAGACTCTATGGTGGGGGAACCGGACTTCCGGCCAGCTCCAGAATTGAATGGGGGGCTTCTGGTTAGGACCTTTGTAGCTCTTTGAGTGGTTAAGGTTGCCAACCCCTGGACTAGACATACCCAATTTCTGCAACCGTTCTTCATATGTTTTAGCCTCCAGCCCCCTAAGCATTGTTAGGAAAGAAATTCAATATGATCATACCATCAAAGCAAATGTCAGAAGAAATGGTTTGTCCTGCATATGGAGAAAGGATTGGGGATCACACTTAAGTTTGATCCATGCAATGGGCATGGAGCAGTCAGCAAATGCAATTGCTCTCCTGCACACACTAATCATCAAGCCATGACTTCTAAAAACGACTGTCGTTTTCTCACTTTTGTATAACAAAAAATTAACTATCAAATTAACAGAAAGGCGATGGTTCATCTATAATGAAAATAGAAAGAATATCCAAAAATCTTCCAAAACATTCCAGGAAAGAAAAGGAAGAAGTAGACTATAGAGCAGTGATGGCTAACCTTTTTGCTGTCGCGTGCCAAAAGCGGGGGAACATGGAGGGGTCACGCACGTGCATACCCACACCCATAATTCAATGCACTTCGCCCCCACACACGTGACCCCTCTGCACTCCCGCGTTTTGGCATGTAATGGCCCACTGGGCTCAGTAGGCCCATTTTTTACCCTCCTCAGGCTCTAGAGGCTTTCTTGGAGCCTGGGGAGGACGAAAATGGCCTTCCCCACACCCCCAGAGGCCGGAAACAGCCTATTTCCCAACTTCCGGTGGGCCCAGAAGGCCTGAAAATCAGCTGGCTGGTACATGCATGCATGCTGAAGCTGAGCTAGGGCAACACTCGTGTGCCCACCAATATGGCTCCGCGTGCCACCTGTGGCACGCGTGCCATAGGTTCGCCATCACAGCTATAGAGGGTTTTAAGGCAGTAGAACCAAGTCCATTCATCAGAGAAATAGTTGCATAAACCATAGAAGGCCTGATTATTTACACTGTGAGATTGATAAGCCCTTCCTGTTTTATAATGCAACCTTCACGATATTATTTATATGTTTCGCTGAAATGTCAGGGTTTTTTTTTCTTTTTCCCTCCATGAAGATGGATTAATGGTCACGTCAACTTTGGGAACCTTGAATTTGTGACCATTTCAAAATTATACACGATGAGACATATTGCCTGGCAAATCCCAGATCGTTCTTGAACAGCAAAAGGGGAAATTACTCTTCTGCTTGAAATGTTCTTTCTGGAAGGAGCTGCAAAAAAAGTATAAGCTGTGCACCACAATATCCGTTTGCTAGCTAGTATCTAATATGTGCAGGGAAAAACGAATACTATTATTTCCAGAAATAAGCAGAGATTAGCAGAGATTAGTGGCATCTTTAATCTAGGAACATTTTTTTTCAAAATATGCCATACTTCTAGTATTTTTATAAGCATGGAAGACTCAGAAATTATCATATGTATGTGGCATTAGACTCAAAATACTTTAATTACTTTTTATAGATGGACTATCAGATTGGCCAGTAGCTGTTCCATGAGTCTCGAGCCAAGCTTCAAAAGAAATCCAGTTATTTATTAGGAGCTTCATGTCGGCATGTTCCCAAGTGAAGCCAGCTCTGACCCTACGTAATTTATGCTCCAATTATGACCCTGTTTCCCCCCTCCCCCCCAGGGTGTGTCATCAATCACATTCGCCAACGGAGCAATTTCGTGAGTTGTAGAGGTCACTCCCCTTGGCTGCTGTAGGTAGCCCTGGGATACAGCCTTGAGAGAAATAAGTGTAGAATGTGCTTCTGTCTTTGGCTGCTGTGCCATTTTGCCGGTTTTCCATCCCCCCTGGCCTATGGCAACTTGAGGGCAGGCCAGTGATGCTTTGTGAGTTGACAATTAATCACAGTTAATTTACTTTCATTTGTGGTATTTAGTACCATCCAATGTAGAATTTGGAGGGGGGGGGAACAGCAGACCAAAATAATACTCATATAATCTTTATGCATCAAGCCATTTTTTTTTCTCTTGCTTCAACCCTTGCATACATTTTAATTGTAATTTAGGGCAACATTCATGACTTATACCGGTAATCCATGACTTACAACCGTTCGTTTAGTGACTATTTGGAATTACAATGGCCCTGAAAAAAGTGACTTGTGGCCATTTTTCACACTTATGACTGTTGCGGCATCATGTGATCAAAATTCATAGGCTTGGCAACTGGCATGTATTTATGACAGTTGCCGTGTCCAGGAGTCATGTGATCAGCTTTGGTGACCTTCTGACCCCAAAGTTAACGGGGAAGCCAGATTCACTTAACAACCGTGTGACTAATTTAACAACTGCAAGTGATTCACTTAACATTTGTGGCCAGAAAGGTTGTAAAATGGGGCTAAACTCCCTTAACAAATGTCTCACTTAGCAACAAAAATTTTGGCCTCAACTGTGGTCGTAAGTCAGGGATACCTGTACTTAATGCATACCAGAGGTGTCCTACTCAATTCACAAGGAATATAGATTGAGAAAAACTGAGCGGATCTTACCAAACTATTCCCTGAGCTCCAGAGCCGATTGGTTTTAAGTTCTGGTAGCGTTTGAGAACTGTGAAGGTCGAATCACCTACTTCCACACTGTAGAACTGGTTGTCAACTTTGCTTTTACTCATGTTGTAGTATTTGGCAATATATGACACATCCACTTGTTTCCCAAATCCCTGTCATGAAGACGTAGAAAAGAGAAAGACAACAGAAAGTCAATAAAGAGCATAATGAGGTGCTAAAAATACATTGCTAATTTCAATATTCAGATGTTTATGCCCAGTTTAATAAATACCTCAGTAAAAAGGAATTTAGTCATAATTTTTGCTTAGAAAGATGAAATCTAACTTTACAAAGCAAGCTGTAGACAAAAGATCTATTAGGTTGAGCACAAGAATCTGTATAACATGTTTTCCTTCTGTGGACAAGAATTTCTCAGATATGTATCCCCCTTTGTAAATTCTAAAATATGTTTGTAAATAGGAGTTAACAAAAAAAAATCTTGATATTTGGTGTGTAAAGTAAAAACTGTCTGTTGTGCACGTGATACAGCACTGCCAAAATGCAGTCTTCCTCAGAACCTTACTATGTGAAAACTTTCAAAATTGTGAAATAGATGTCATTAGCTCACCAATAATTATTTATGGAAGCATGCTTGAAAATAACTTACTGTGATCATCTAGTTCAGGGGTGTTAAACTCAATTTCATCAAGGGCCGCATCAGGATTGTGTTCGACCTCAGGGGGCCGGGGTGGGCATGGCCACGGTGGCCAGCTCAATGTCACGCATGTCATGGGCGCCTGTGGTGGCCCAATTGCTCCGCCAGTGAAAATAGGCTCCCGAGATCCGTTTTCTGCTGCGACAGCTTCCTGCAACTCTCAGCCAGTGAAAAAGGAGCTCAGGAGGGCCACTCTCCGTTTTTGCTGGCAGAGGCACTGCGGGCTGGTCCTTCGCTGTTTCTGGGGTGGCCCCACACGCCAGATCTAAGCACCAAGTGGGCCAGATCTGGCCCGCGGGCCTTGAGTTTGACACTCATGATCTAGTTGAAACCTTAATTTGCCAAGCAGCATACCTTCCAATTGCTTTTGTCGCATCTGGCATGGCCATTTTCTCAGACATGGTCTTTCTGTCAGTTCAAGCTAGATGTTCTTCAGGACAGCTAATCTGAAGACTTTTATGGCTCTTGTTCCATTTTTGCCTGCCAAAAAGTTTTTGCACTCCAATCAATTAAGCCTGCTTATTTCAGCTCTCTTTCTCCCCCACTGCTGGTGAGATTTAGGGCTATTGATCATGGTAGACAGTTTCAGCTGTGAATTTATGTACTCACTTCTTAATCACAACAAAAGATATTGCTCCAGTCAATAATGGACGTAAGATTTTAACACGGGTTGTGGCAAAAAAGAACAGGAGTAGCGTTTCATATTGTATTTCTATTACATTTCCAGGATTAAATCCTAGTGCAAAGAGGAATTTTTCAGACCATTCAAAATGTACCCTAAAATAAATAAAATCCCAAAGCACTGAAATCCGCAATACATTATTATTTATATTTCTCCAATATCCTTAGCACGTTCCTATGTTATAATAAAAATGAGATTTGAGGTTGATTTGTGTTTGTGCCCTTGTACTTTATTTCATAAATTAACATGTTCTTTCCAACCCATTACTACCATATTTTTCAGACTATAAGAACCACCGGAGTTTAAGACGCACCAAGATTTCGAAGAGGAAAACAAGAAAAAAAAATAGTTTTTGCCCTCCCCGGCCCCCAGGAGCACTCTGCAGGCCTCCCAAATCCTCTGCATGTCCTGTTTTTGTGAAAAAGGGGGCTGTTTTTGGCAAAAATGGGACGCGCAGGGCGCGGTTTTGGGAGGCCAAAAATGTCTGTATTCTGTTTATAAGACACACCAACATTTCCACCCTCTTTTTTAGGGGGGAGAAGTGTGTCTTTACCATAAAATATGGTAATTATATACTGCCTGACAAGAATAAAAAAGTAGCATCACAAATAATCTGTGCAGAACAGGAAGACTGGAAATAAAAGCTAACAAAATGACAACAGATTAGGGAAGAAAACATTCAATAACATTTAAATAATGAAGAAATGATGTCAGAATAGATGCCAGGCCAAGTTTTCCCCTGGGGCAGCACTCATTTAACCCAGGAAACAGAAAGCAAAGACATTTCTGCCCAAGCAGACTAATACAAACTGATAGTAAAGAATCTCTCCAGATTTCTTACTGTAAGTCATGCTTATCTTTAAAAAAGGAGCACACACATTCTGAATTGTATTTGGAAATTTGCAGAGTTTGGAGCAGGGGCAAGGAAACGACTGGGAGGATATATATAGTATATCTTAGAACCAGTTTGGTCTAGTGGTTAAGGCACCAGGCTAGAAAGCCACAGACCATGAGTTCAAGTCCTGCCTTAGCCATGAAAGCAAGCTGGATAATGTTGGGCCAGTCTCTCTCAGCCCAACCCACCTCACAGGGTTATGGTTTGGGGAAAACAGGAGGAGGAAAGTGTATTGGATATGTTTGCCCCTTGAATTATTTGTAAAAATTGTTAGGATATGGTTTGGGCCTAACTAGTTGTCCAGGCAATATATGTGTACTATAACTTTAATCTGTAAATGTATTATGTTACATTGAAAGTATTCTTGCTGATTCATTGTAATGCTGAGTCATGCTGTAATTAGGTAATGATTGGTTGTGAGCGTATTTAAGCGAAGCATTGTAACATGTTCAGTTGCTGCTATGATGATATGCTGAAGCTGATGATATGCTGCCATTGAGAGAAGTTGCTATCTGCTAATCATCGTTTGATGGATCTGCTACCATCGTGGTTTGTGAACCAGAGTGAGTTTGTTATTCTGTAACTACTGGACTGATTTAACTGGCAAAGACTTGGAATTTGTTTAACGACTATGAGACTGTTTTTCCTACTATAAAGTAAGCTTTTGATAAACCAGTTTGTATATCTCGTATTCATTGCTCTCAGCAACGTTTCCTTGTGCAGTTACTCTGCTGGTTGGTATCCACCAATATCCTTAACAAAAATAATAAAGGTGGGAAATGAATGAATGAATGAATCAATCTTTGCAATAGACCAAGATTAGGAAAGCACTCAACATTCTTAACCTTCAGTTGAAGACATAACTAATAAAAGGTTCAATTACTGTAAGGTAACAATACATCCAGAGGTGGGTTTCACCAGGTACTGACCAGTTCTGGAGAACCAGTAGCGGAAATTTTGAGTAGTTCGGAGAACCGGTAGTAAAAATTCTGACTGGCCCTGCCCCCATCTATTCTCTGCCTCCCAAGTCTCAGCTGATCGGGAGGAAATGGGGATTTTGCAGGATCCTTCCCCCGGAGTGGGATGGGAATGGAGATTTTACAGTATCCTTCCCCTGCCATGCCCAAGCCCCGCCCACCAAGCCATGCCACACCTACCAAGCCACGCCCACAGAACCAGTACTAAAAAAAATTTAAACCCACCACTGAATACATCCTACTTTACGTGTATAAGACCTGCTATCGTTATAGCCTTTTCCAGTAAGAAAGTCATTTTCACAGGAAAATAAAAAGTGAAAACAAAAGTTATCGCTACCTTCTAAAAAAAGGTTTATTGTAGTTGCATATTAAACTATTAAATTTAGTTTGATCATCACTTTTCATGAAGATAAACATATCCATTAACTTCCTTGATACTAACCAAAGGAGTATGCTTTACTTTTTATTTCTAAGAAAGAACTACTAAATTATTTGCTGTATACAGCTTTATCCAAATCAGAATCCTCTTGAATGAAACAGTTGAGCTGTTTCATTCAATCCACCATTTGCCTGGAGTTGAAAAAAGAAGTGGAGTAAAAAATTGGCAGTCTGCTTCAGGTTGTGGTGAACCAATCAGAAATGGCTGATGACCACAAAGAAAGCACAATGATGGAAAGCAGGAGGCATCACTAACACAGCAGCCACCCATAGAAGTCCTAACCCTTCTCTTCAGTCTCATTAATTGTCCATGGCAGCTTGCCTCCAATTGAAGAGAGAAACTTAATGCTAGGATTCCCAGCATTAGGAGATAGGAGCCGTGGTGGTGCGGTGGTTAGAATGAAGTATTACAGGCTAACTCTGCATTCCACTGCCAGGAGTTCGATTCTCACCGGCTCAAGATTGATTCATCCTACCATGAACTCCAACATTTGTAATAATCAGAATCTTTTTAGTTCCTAAGTAATTTCGTTAATCGGTCTGCCTCTGCGCATTCTGTAATTTTCCAACTCAATTTATTTTCTGTGGGTATTAATTCATTTTTCCATTCTTGCGCATATAAGTATCTTAGCTGCAGTAGTGATGTGGAGGATCAAATACCATTTTTCCTTAGTTATTTTGTCTGGTTTCATTCCTAATAAAAAAAGTCTCTGGTTTCAGCTCTATATTATATCCTGTAATTTCCACTATCCAGTTCCGAACCTTGGACCAATATTTGCCTGCCATTGGTGGTAGTACATCCCACTACCATTCCCACACTTCCATCATTGGTGGTAGTACATCCCACTACCATTCCCACACTTCCAGCATGCCGGAGAAACTCCCGGGAACATTCTTGCGATTCATGGTATAATTGGGTGAAAGAAAAGAGAGGGAAATGAAATGGATTGTATTAGTGGTATAGGCACATATTTGTGTACGTTAGTTGCAATAACCTTGTATGTATATATGTAAAGTATTGTATTTTTAAAAATGAAAATAAACTTTGATTTAAAAAAAAAGATTGACTCATCCTTCCGAAGTCAGTAATATGAGGACCCAGATTGTTGGGGGCAATATGCTTACTCTGTAAGCCACTTACAGCAATATATAAGTCTAAGTGGTATTGCTATTCCTGATCAAGCAACAATAAAGGTAAAGGTTTCCATGTCAGTCATATCTGACTCTAGGACACGTTGTTCATCTCCTTTTTTTTTGGCCAAGGGAGTTTTATAGTTTCCTCTTTTGTTTGTTTGTTTGAAAACTACAATTATCATTAGAGTAAGCATTGAGTGGTGCGGTGGCCTAGAGGTGGAGCTCTCACCTTCACAATCAGGAGGTTGTGAGTTCGATCCTAGGTAGAGGCATATTTCTCTCTTTGGGCACACTGGGAATATATCTGCTGGGGGAAAAACTCTGCATTGGCAACAGGAAGGGCATTCGGCCAGTAAACACTCAGCTGCATTCGGTTCCCAGACTCTACCCGACAAGGGATTATGGAGTTATTAAAAGAGGATGATAATGATCATTAGAGTAAGCATCAATATTAAAAGATTAAGATGCAGCTTCAGAGATGTGTGCCATATAGTAGGGGTATATAACCAGGGGCCAGGCTGAATGTGGTTTCCTAGAATTTACAACCTTTTGAAACCTTCAAAAATTATAGCAAAATTGTAATTTTGATGTGACACAAAGAGATGATAACTAAACATATTAAATAGTAAATATGAACAACTTTTAATTTAACTACAGTTAAATTTAAATTTAAACAGCTGTTGTTGTTTTTTTTAATTGTCCACTTCTTCCCCTCTTCTTTGCTTTGGTAAAAGGTAAAGATTTCCCTGTCTGTTGTGTCCGACTCCAGGGCACAATGCTGATCTCCTTTTCTTGGCTAAGGAAGCCAGCATTGTCCCAAGACAATTTCCATGATCATGTGGCCAGCATGACTACACGCCAAAGGCACACAGAATGCTGTTACCTTCCCACCAAAGTGGTACCTATTAATCTACTTGCATTTCCATGCTTTCAAACGGCTAGGTGGACAGGAGCTGGAGCAAGTAATGGGGACGTATTCCCTTGCACAGAGCTCGGGTCTTGAACCCGGGCTGCCAGCTGACAAGCTCAGCATTTTTAACCACTGAGCCATAGCAGCTTGATCTCAGAAAGATCAAGCATCCCTAGATAAATACACTTATTTATCACAAAGAAGTAAAAAGAAAGAACCAGCTTCCAGTGCACAAGAAAAACTGATTAAATATCAGGGAAGGAAAAGAATGTATTTTCATTGCTAACACATTGCCATGTGCACATTTCAAGTAATTCTCCTAGGAAGGGGTCAGGAAAAATACTTTCTGGCAATAATTATTTGTATGTTACTATCAAGAGAATTAAAGTGGTTATCACCATCGACACATGCACATCTCTAGGCAACTACCCCAGTCCCATCAAGGGCTACTACCAGGAGGTTGCCTGGATCTGTACAATTTATTAATCTTATTTTTGGCTCAACACTCCAAGCTTCAGAGCTAGCTGGAAGTATACACCATTTTAATGTTAAGTCTCCTGTTTTAATGTCCCTCTGTAAGAAGTTTAAATGCAGGATGGACACAGCTGCTCTGCACTGCTTATCCTCCCAGGGAATTGATAAAAGAAAGGGTCCGTGTTAGGATAGTGAATTTTGTAGCTGGAACAGTAAAGTGTACAATAGGCCAGAACACAAAGTCGTAGTTGATTGATGCATGAGCCAATCTACACTATGATTATCTATGGAGATTCTCACTCATCCAGGTCATTGTTGCCCCAAAGGTGCTTTTTCAAGAGGCAACTGGACTTTCTGGTTTTTCTTTGATGACGTTTTACTTCTCATACAAGATTCTGAGAGCTGAAGAATCTTCTTGGATGAGAAGCGAAAGGTCTTCAAAGAAAAACCAGAAAGTCCAGTCGTCTCTTGAAAAATACACTATTAGTTGCTGTAGTATACAGGAGGAGTTTCTCTTTTTCCCAACTTTTTTCTTCTGTGTGTTCTGTATCCTGTTTAATTTACTTCATGATGTTCTTGTGGTCGTGACTATCTTGCGTTTTTCCTTTCTGGATGATGACAATAAAGATTACAACTTTGTGTCTCTGACTTCATCTGGACAGCTGCTACGCAATTCCCTGACAGCCCACCTATGCCCAATTTGCCCACACCTTTTCCAGTGGATCCCAACCCTTATTATTATATTTGTGGATAAGAAGGGGAAACTTATGCATGCAATATCACAGGATCTCCCTTGGATTCTTTTAGCGCACGGTGGCTCCAACTATTCAATCGTCTGCACGTTGATGTCATCAGCAATCTGTGAATCAATATTCTATCAATATACATTAGCTGGATGGATGATTGTAAAAAAATGTGTATCTCCCATTCAGCAAAACGTTTACTGTACAACTTCATGAGGTGGTGCTCATTTAACATCTACAATTTGGGCTGGCAACTCAGTCGTTAAACAAAGCAGTTTCTAAGTGAAACAACATTTGATAAATGTGCTTTCGATTTTAAACAGGACAACCTATATTAACTGATAGCAGTGGCAAGCACATGGCTGGGGGAGAGATACTGTGAAGATCATAAAAGGGGGCATTGGTCACAAAATTACATTTTCCTCACTGTCACAACTGCAAACGATTGCTAAATGGGGCAGTTGTGAAATGAATGTTTATTTTATTTTTTATTATTCATATTTCTATGCTGCCCACTCTCTGAGGACTCTGGGTGGCTTACACCAAAGACAGTATACTAAATAGCATATTGCCCCCAACAATCTGGGTCCTCATTTTACCCACCTCGGAAGGATGGAAGGCTGAGTCAACCTTGAGCCGGTGAGATTTGATCCACTGATCTGCTGAACTAGCAGTCAGCTGAAGTAGCTGCAGTACAGCACTCTAACCACTGCGCCACCTCGGCTCTTGAATACCTGTATTTGACTACTTATATTTGTATGTATACGTATGAATATATGTATTGTACCTTCTGGACAGGTTATAGCTTTCTTTTTTTCCCCATCTTCTACAACTTCGTACATTCTTTTTTCCTTTTTTTGTATTTTAATGATATTAATAATAATTCTGAACCAATTCTTTGGCCAGACACCTGGATTTGCCTTACTAGATATTTCTTGCTTCAGCACACATTCCCAAGATTTTGGCCTTGTTTTCTGAGGTAAAACTAAATAATAATTTTTTAAAAAACCTCCAAATAGCAAAACAAGCACCAAAGATAGCATATGGAAACTGCTGTCATTAAACCAGAGAGGGAGGAGCAGGGAGAGAGAATGAAGATTTCTGTGCTTCAGGGGAAAATCTGAGGTGCAGCATGTTAATCTGTTCCTGGACAATTGCCAAAAAACCTGGCTTCCTCCTAATTACCTTCCACTTTTGAGTGTATTTATTTTTACAAGCCGCCCAGCAGGAACATGCATTCAAAAGCCAGAAATGTGCATTTGTGGAATGGGGATGTAGGATAGGGGGGTGATCTATAAACATCGCCAGAAGGAGATGTTGATATGAACACATTTTCAGAATCAACTGAATAGCATAATTTAGTTGCCTGTGGGCTTTCTTACATCGTCTTTGGTGAAGACCCCAAGCACTGCATGTTAGGAGAAGCTGCAGTCACATGTTGGTGAATACCCAGAAGACACACTCAAGGCTTTGGTTGCAGGTGCTTAGCAGTAAGCTTGCCATCTGTCTACTATGCATGGTGGGTGGGGGGGGGGGGGGGTGTTGGAAGCTTCAATCATAGCAGCAAGAAGGGTTTCTGAGTATTATCACCTCACAAACAAAATTGGAAAATACATTAGAAAAGTTGCACAAACAAGAGGAACCACATGCCACTTTGACAGAGTAAATTAAACAAAATGTTTTTTTTTAAAAAAAAAATAGCATCACTCATATCGCCAATGAGCTGGTACTGGTTTCTGTCCAGAAGAATCAGAAGATTGGAAAAGATTTAAAAACCAAGCCTATGTCAACAGTAGTTAAAGGTGAAAGATTTATACCAGGGGTCTGCAACCTTAAACACTCGAAGAGCCATTTGGACCCGTTTCCCAGAGAAAAGAAAACACCGGGAGCCACAAAACCCTTCCCGTGCCTGACTATTTCTTGAGCGGCCACAAAACTAGAATATGTAGTTGAATTAAACCTTCTGTTTTCTTCTGAATCTTTTCTTTCCTTGGATTTATCCATGGTTGGCCTACCAGGGGTCGGAAAGCTCAATAAATCGCGTGCCGGCGGGTGTCGCACATTGGCAGTTGTGACACATATTTTGAGTGACAGGGAGCCACAGCAGAAGGGTAAAAGAGCCACATGAGGCTCCAGAGTCGCAGGTTGCTGACCCCTGATTTATACGATCTGAAGAGAAACCAGAGTATACCTTCCGAAGGCTTAGTACTTAAAAGAATATTTGATTGTGCTGAAATGGACAAATTAACAACTGAAACGAAAGGACAAATAGATTTGGAATACTACGCAACATGGGAGAAGTGGTACAACTGGATTGAGAACAGAAAAAAGGGGGGAAAATAGACAAAATAGAAGTAGAATTAAAATGTATAGTAAAAATGTATAGAGTATATTGGAATTGGAATGTTATGGTATGTAAATGGTCTCAGTTATGCATAAGATGTGAGTAAGATTTGTTTATTTGTAAAAACGCAATAAAAATATTAATTAAAAAAAAACAGTAGTTCTCGGTGACTGTGTCAATCCTATTACATAAAGACTTCTCAGAATGTTGGCCAACAGTGGGGGAAGGACAGCTTGTTGGTCCAGTTGGTCAACTCCCAGAGAGTCCATTTAACCCTAAAGGTCATAGACAAGGCTAAATTCTATCCAGTCAGCTGGATCATGGGAATTTACCCATTTGGCATATCTAGCCCTCCAAGAAAATGAGTGGGAGAGAAAGGATGACAGAAAAAAAACAAACCACTCTACATTAGAATTTCTTAACAAGGCCTGGTAGTACCAAACCCATTTTGCAAACATTGTCTGACTGCAAGAAATGAGCCATGACTCCTGTTGTATGGGTGTATGAAATATGTGGGTATGAGAAGATCATTTCATGGCCATTGATGCAGTGGTGGGTTTCAAAAATTTTTACTACTGGTTCTGTGGGTGTTGGTGGGCATGACATGGCTTGGTGGGCGTGGCATGGGAAGGATACTGTAAAATCTCCATTCCCACACCACTCCGGGGGAAGGATCCTGCAAAATCCCCATTTCCTCCCTATCAGCTGGCACCTGGGAGGCAGAAAATAGACGGGGGTGGGGCCAGTCAGAATTTTTACTACCGGTTCTCTGAACTACTCAGAATTTCCATTACTGGTTCTCCAGAACTGGTCAGAACCTGCTGAAATCCACTTCTGCATTGATGTCACTTTTGGCATTTGTTCATCCTTTTTATGATTATAGAACATCCTCCAAAGTTGTGAAGAAGTAGGTAGAATGAATAGTGTGCTGCAGCTACCACAAAAGCCAATGCATCCTAGGTTGCATTAACAGAGGAATAGAATCAAGATCATGTGAAGTGTTAATACCATTTTATAGTGCCTTGGTAAGACCACACTTTTTGCAAGCATTATCTGACTGCAGGAGATGAGCCATGGCTCCTGTTGCCGACTGGATCATTGGGTTTGAAGGGATGCTGGATATGGGGATTTTTCATCTTTAACACTTTGACAGTGGATGGTGTTGATATCCTGAACAGTTATGGTTCCCGGACTCATAACTCATTATTGAAGAGCACATGGCAGCTGTAGATAAGACAAGTTGCACACATGTGGTGTGCCAATTGCATTCATTCCTGATCTGGGAGGCTCTGCTCAAGTCACTCATATGCCTTAGTCCAATGTTTCTCAACCACAGCAACTTTCAGATGGGTGGACTTCAACTCCCGGGATTCCCCAGCTGGCCATGCCAGCTGGGGAATTCTGGGAGTTGAAGTCCACCCATCTGAAACTTGCTGAGGTTGAGAAACAGTGCCGTAGTCATTCCTCAATTGGATTACTGCACTGTACCTGGACCTGCATGTGAAGGTACTTGGAAGCATCAGTGTCATGCCCCCGTTGGAGCCTGAATCCGCAGGGGAGTATGAGCCGGAGCTGTTGCCGACGGAGACTGAGGGGGCAGCTTTATTGGCTTTGGAGGAACAGGGAGAGGAGCAGGATGAGGCAGCCCCAGACCCCTCAGGTTTAGGATGGCTTGCCAGCAGGGAGGAATGGGGGCAGGACGACTGAGAGAGGGCAGGCAGTGGAAGAGCGATGGAGCTCAGGCAATGAGGAAGGACCCCCCTCTCCTGATCCCTGATCCCAGAGAGTGGAGAGGAGGCGGGAACAGCACAGACCGACCCGACGACTTAGGAGGACAGCTCCCCGCCACTTTTCACAAGGCATACCTGGGGACTGAGACTTAAAGAGATGCTGTGGGGAGGGACGTTTGTCAGGAACAAATGCTGAATTCGTGGAGCTTTGTCTGCCGTTGCTGACATTTGGAGTTTCCTGGACTTCTTGTCTTATTCCTTGCTTCCTGGACTAATTGCCTTGTTCCTTTGCTTCCTGAAACCATTGCCTTGTTCCTTTGCTTCCTGGACTCGTTGATTTATTCCTTTGTCCCGCTGGATTTCTTGCTTTGAAGCCGTTGTGCTAACAGGGTTTTGCTGGACTACTTGCAGCCAGAGATTGCTGGAGGTGTGTGTGTATGTGTGTGAGCACTTTGCTCTAGGACTTGCCATAAACATGGGAGCGTTTGGGGGAAAGTTAGAGCAATAAAGGGGCGTTTTGAACTATCAGCTGATTGTGTTGCCTCGGTGCTTTACCCCGGGTCATCGCAATCAGCTAATCCAGAAAGCATTAGTGCACGTTTTTGGAGCACAAGGTTTATTTAGTTACATCATTGTTACAAATTCATACTGGATCCCAACAGGCTTCTGGGTGCAATTCAGGGGTGAAATCCAGCAGGTTCTGACAGGTTCTGGAGAACCAGTAGCGGAAATTTTGAGTAGTTCAGGGAACCATCAAATACCGCCTCTGGCTGGCCCCAGAGTGGGGTGGGAATGGAGATTTTGCAATATCCTTCCCCCAGGAGTGGGGAGGGAGTGGGGATTTTGCCATATCCTTCCCCTGGAGTAGGGTGGGAATGGAGATTTTGCAGTATCCTTCCCCTGCCACGCCCACCAAGCCACACCATGCCCACCAAGCCACGCCCACAAAATCAGTAGTAAAAATATTTGGTTTTCACCATTGGTGCAATTCAATGTTCCGGTTACCATTTTATACCCCTTTATGGTAGAGGGCCAAACATTTCTACAGGTCTCAGCAAATCTGACAAAGTGAGCTGGCTTTAGGTCTCATCTATAAAAGGTGAGACTTAATTTTCACCATTTTTTAAATACACTTTTTGTTATTTACAGTTATCTATGTAAGATAGGCAACCCTATACATTTATTAAAATATTTTTTTTAAAAAAATTATTTATATGCCGCCCTTCTCCGGAGACTCAGGGCGGCTTACAATGCGTTAAGCAATAGCCTTCATACTTTTGTATATTTTATACTAAGTCAGCTTATTGCCCCCACAACCGGGTCCTCATTTTACCCACCTTAGAAAGGGTAAAATGAGGATCCAAATTGATGGGGGCAATAGGCTGACTCTGTAAACCACTTAGAGAGGGCTGGATAGCACTGTAAAGCGGTATATAAGTCTAAGTGCTATTGCTATTGGCATCAACACTCCTGAACTGAATAGCATACAGCTTGCCAATATCTTTGGGTGGAAGGACATCTTGAATTCTTGGTTCTCTTTGTGATTCCTAAGAAACTATAGTTGAAGCTTTCTGCTTGAATGGTTGCATCAGTTTTGACTTCTTATAATTAAAAATATTGTGCAGATAGAACATTGCCATCATAACCAAATGTATGTTACAACTTCAAGCAAAACCCAAACTGAAACAAACTGATTATGAGACGGGAAATGGAAATACTTTAACTATTAATTGCATGAAGCATGGTTCAAGAGGCTGGCCCATTTCTTTTAACTATTTTCCATTTTGATATCAAAGAATTGGCGGGTGATATATTGATACAATGTCGGCATGGCTGTTACTTTGGGAAATATTTAAAATAAGACTCGCTTGAGTTCTTACAGTAATAGCAGATTTCAGATAATGAGTCTTAACTTTTTTATATTTTTATTTTCATATTCCTTTCCTTGCTATAAAGGCATTTGAATGTTTTATCGTTTATGATTTTTACTGTTTAAATTATTTTAATATTTGCGGAACCCTTGAAATATACTCACAAAACTGTACTTAACACTGTTTCAAATATTAAAACTCAGTAAGGAATTTGGAGTGGAGGATGTTGGCAAAGTTAAGTTCACAACTGGGGAAAATTATTTTCAGTAAGTGAATCCAGCGGATTTGAGTTCAATAGGTTTAGAATAGGAGAAGTTGCATGTATGGGCATGAGAAGATCATTTCATGGCCATTGATGTCACTTTGGGCATTCAATCATCCTTTTTATGATTATATAACATCCTTCAAAGTGGTGAAGAAGTAGGTAAAATGAATAGTGTGCTGCAGCTACCACAAAAGCCAGCGCAGTCCTAGGCTGCATTAACAGAGGGATAGAATCAAGGTCATGTGAAGTGTTAATACCACTTTATGATGCCTTGGGAAGACTACACTTTTAATACTGCATTGAGATTTGGCCACCCTGATATAAAAAAAATGTTGAGACTCTAGAAAGCATGCAGAGAAAAGCAACAAAGATGATTAGGGGACCAAAGGCTAAAACATATGAAGAACAATGGCAGGAATTGGGTATGTCTAGTTTAATGAAAAGGACTAGGGGTGACATGATAGCATGTTCCAATAGTTGAGGGACATCCACAAAGAAGAGCGGGGTCAAAATACTTGAAGGCAGGGCAAGAAGCAGTGGGTGGAAAATAATTAAGGAGAGATCCAACCTAAAACTAAGGAGGAATTTCCTGACAATTAGAACCGTTAATCAATGGAACGACTTGCTTCCAGAAGTTGTGGCTGCTCCAATCTGAAGGTTTTTAAGAAGAGATTGGACAACCCTTTGTCTGAAGTGGTGTGGGGTTTCTTGCCTAACAGGTGATTGGACTAGAAGACCTCCGAGGTCCCTTCCAACTCTGTTATTCTGAACATGACTTACTCTGGGACCTATGAACTACATTTCTTGAGAACCTTGATTTATTTTCCTTTCCAGCAAGGTAGGATAGGAATAGTTGTGGCCCTGGCTTCCTCAGAAGATGAACAAATATAAGGAGCAATGTTCTCTGGTAGATGCATTCTTTAACATACAGCAAGTTCCAGGTTTAATCCTTGGCAGTAAAACTAGAAGGATAAAGTAGTAGAGAAATATGTATTTGGCTGAAGAACTTGAAGCACCACTACATGTCACAGAATACAACAGTAGGCTAACTATTTAGTTAAAACACCTGGTTTCATATAATTGCACATTACCTTTCCACTTATTGGGAAAGGATAATGGCAGGACACTGAAATCCTGCGCAAACAGAAAAGTTTCCTAAAGCAGATGGTGTGAATTCTCTTTATCAGATGGGTAACTGTTTCTGTTTCTTCCCCAAATTATACTTCCACGTAGTAAATTTAAATATTGACTAAATTCTGGTTTGAAACAAGCATTAAGGGGAAAATAGTAGATGCAAAGGGTGAGGGAATATCCAGATGGTGAAATAAACAGAACAATATTTCTAAACTCTGAAAAATGTGTTATTTAGTGCACTAACAGAGCAATTGTCAACTGACAGTATTTGGATACAACGATTTTAACTGGCCCTTGGTGGCACTATCAGATTTTAATCAAAATGCTGTATTGTAAAAAAAAATTGGCTTGAAGCATCTCTTCGAAAGAGACATTTCTAAAATCAAGTTAGGGTTATGCTTTTTAAGCATACATTCATAGCCTAAAATTTTTTCCAAAGTTCACTGGTATTTATATTCAATTACACTTCAGGCAGCTGTTATTTTTAGATGGCAGATGTTGAAAATCGACATTACAAAGTTTGGAAGTGAATTTAAACTTTATAACCACAATTCTCTGGCAGTGGACTCAGTCACTTCAAAACCAATAAGAGGGTGATGATGGAACGGATTAGAAAGAATGTGAAATGACCCAAAAGCATCCTGGCCAATTTAATGCATTTTTATATGCAACATTATGTGAAATTGTTCCTTCTTAACAGGATATGAATACACTAACAAGACCTAACCTCTTTTTCTAGTTAATTCGAGGGGAGAAAAACACTGAAGTAACAAGAGCTTTTATTCTGATGCCTTTATGCCTTTGAATTTAAGAGACTATACTGTCAAGAAAATGTAATCCCATTACTATTAGTAATTCCCTTACTAAACAAGGTCATATTCTTAATTTATTTTATTGAGTTTCGAATAAATTTATACAGATTAATTTATGGGATGTTCTTTCTCAAGGAAAACTAACTGCATGAGAACCTGAATGAAAACGCTTCAGTGGTAACTCCAAAGTAGAGGCTGGCCAGGAAATTATTGGAGGGTGATCACTGTAAATTCTTTGTGTCAACTCTGCTTGGGTGAGAGTTAGATCAAGGGTACTAAGAGAATTATATCTGGAGCAGTGGTGGGTTTCAAAATTTTTTACTATCGGTTCTGTGGGTATGGCTTGGTGGGCGTGGCATGGCGTGGCTTGGTGGGCGTGGCAGGGGAAGGATACTGTAAAATCTCCATTCCCACCCCACTCCAGGGGAAGGATACTGCAAAATCCCCATTTCCTCCCGATCAGCTGGGACTTGGGAGGCAGAGAATAGATGTGGGCGGGGCCAGACAGAATTTTTACTACCGGTTCTCCAAACTACTCAAAATTTCCGCTACCGGTTCTCCAGAACTGGTCAGAACCTGCTGAAACCCACCTCGGATCTGGAATACTAATTTGAAAACTCCCCTTATTTAAAGGCTAAATTGTACTTAAGTTATTTGGAATTGCCACGTTATATACATTCTAATATAAGTATATTTACAACTTATATTATTGTATAGACTAAATGTTGATTCGGAGTCAATGAAGTGCTCATGTAGCAACTGTCATAAGCTTTTTAAAGCAGCTGTATTTTTTCCCAGGATCAAGTGCAGTGGTGGGTTTCACATTTTGTTACCACCGGTTCGTCCTGCGCGCACACATGCTTCACACGTGTGTGCCTTCCGTGCATGCGGCTGGTCTTCCATGCATGCGCTTTGCTCCCACGTACACCTTCCGCGCATGCGACCGGCCTCAAAAACGTGCCTAAATAGGACAGCATACAACCAGGCGGGCCCACCCGGAATTTCCGCTACCGGTTCGCCTGAACCTATCCGAAGCAGTTGAATACCACCTCTGATCAAGTGGCTGTCCTCTACAGTTATAACATGAAAATAAATGTTTGGTTTAAGTCATTGTTTCTCAACCTTACCACTTTAAGCTGGGTGGATTTCAATTCCTATGCTGGCTGGGGAATTCTGGGAGTTGAAGTCCACCTATTTTAAAGTGGCTAAGATTGAGAAAGACTGGATTAAGTAATTGCAGGCTGTTCCTATACGGATAACTACACAAGCTTCAGTGATCTATTTGCCTACCCCAAGTATGCACAGCCTTAGGTGTAGACACAAACCATTGAGTCTAATCATGAGGGAACATGAAATAGACACAATTCTAAAAACTTCATGGGACAGAAAGATTTGCCCTATGTCAAAGAAAGTGATTCTTGAATTACTCTGCCAGCAGTCAATTATAAGCTCAAAAAAATCTTAAACAAGCCAAAAATCGGAACACTTTGAACAGAACTGGGACCATATTTTTCATTTCAATCAAAATGTTCAACATTCTGCCTGCAGCATTTAGTATCACTTGCAAACTCATTTCAAAGAATGGATACAATTAGGTCATTTGCTGTTTGACTGGGAGAAATAACAATTTTAGAATTTTACATCATATAGATACAAGGTATTTCACAAGATAGCTGCGGTTCAGAACAAGGCCTGGGGTTTCCTGTACTTTTATTATCAATTTTCTTGCATTTCTGGTGATTAAGGAAGAATACGTGGTGGCATGGGGCAGTTGGCAAAGGAAAGAGATCTCAGAAAAATAGAACACACCATCAGCATCTCTACCCCATTTCCTGGAAGAGGTCACTAGCAAAGGAGCCAGAAATAAAACTGCCAATAAAATAAAACAGTCGTATAAAGAATAGGATAGAATTTGCATTGTTAATCTTTTTCTCCTTCCTTTAACTGTATTGCTTTCTTGACTTTTTTATCTTCCTTCTTTCTCTAACTTTTCGTTATATTTGTTTAGGTTTATCTTTTGTTTAAAAATGTTCAATATTTCTTAAATCTTAGTATAACAACAATTATTTTATTAACCATAACTAGAAGCAGAGAACTTCTTTTAAAATATCTCTTTTTTCCAGTTGAACTCAGTGAGGGAAAAATTTCCTCCAGCAAATACGGTATAAAACTGCATGTTCATTGAAGGCACTGCTATACACGTATACCAGGGGTGAAATCCAGCAGGTTCTGACAGGTTCTGGAGAACTGGTAGTGGAAATTTTGAGCAGTTTGGAGAACCAGTAGAGGAAATTTTGAGTAGTTTGGAGAACCGGCAAATACCACCTCTGGCTGGCCCCAGAGTGGGGTGGGAATGGAGATTTTGCAATATCCTTCCCACAGGAGTGGGGTGGGAATGGAGATTTGGCAGTATCCTTCCCCTGCCATGCCCTGCCACCAAGCCATGCCCACCAAGCCACACCCACAGAACCGATAGTAAAAAAAATTGGATTTCACCCCTGATGTATACAATTAACTGTGTTCTTTCCAGGACTATGCATACACTTTGATAGTATCCTCTAGGGCAGAAGTGTCAAACTCACAGCCTGCAGGCCAGATATGTCACAGGCTGGCCACACCCACCCCCATTTTAGCAAAGGGGGGAAGTCGCCATACATCACATGACAACGACGTGATGACATGAGTTTGATACTCTTGTGCTAGGCTTATTGGTTTTACCCTCTTTAGATGAGATGTTATTAAAGATAATCCGACCTACGACTATAGTTGAGCATGTAATTATGGTTGTAACTCATACAGGTTGTGAAGCGAGTCTCTGAATGATTGTGCCTGATTTTACAACCTTTTTTTGCGGCAGTCATTTCAAACTATCCCTCAGTAACTAGGATCCTCGTTGTGCAATGGCCAACCCTGAGATTTAAACATTCTGCTAAATCCTATGCCCCATTCACCTCCACATTTTAGCACCATGAATTCCAGCCAACATAACTAGTGATAGGATGAACCAGATTGAGGTGGTTGTTATAGACCCGTGATGGCGAACCTATGGCACGGGTGCCACAGGTGGCACACGGAGCCATATCGGTGGGCACGCGAGCTCAGCTGCGGCACCCATGCATGCGCCAGCCAGCTGATTTTCGGGCCTTCTGGGCCCACCAGAAGTCAGGAAACGCACTGTTTCCGGCCTCTGGAGGGCCTCTGGGGGGGTGGGGAAGGCCGTTTTTGCCCTCCCCAGGCTCCTAGAAAGGCTCTGGAGCGTGGGGAGAGCAAAAAATGGGCTTACCGGGCCCACCATGCCATCGCGTGCCAAAAGCGGGGGGAGCATGGGGGGCGGGGCGCATAGAATTATGGATGTGGGCACGCATGCGTGTGATCCCACCGTGCTCCCCCTGCTTTTGGCACGCAATGGCAAAAAGGTTAGCCATCACTGTTATAGATGTTTAGTCACATGCATGATTGAGATGAAATACTGATCACAAAATATGTAAGTACAAGTATATACTGTACCTTGTTTTACCTGTAAGGAACACACACCTGACAAAAGGCAATCTTCACATCCAGAGTAGGCTCACTGCAGTAATGTAAGAAATGGCGGCTCATAAATATCTGAAATTCAAAGAACAATGGCATAAATATTTCTCATCCAAACTGGACTTATTTATAATGCTGTTTCAATCTATTTAATATCTACAGTATGACATTGGTTCGATAGTAAAGAAAATTCAAAGTTAGCTTTTAAGAAACCGATATTAACGTTTCTTCAAGGCCAAACCTTTGTTTTCCTATAGGAAAAATCTGTTCAGTATCAATGAGAATATTTGCAAGAAAATAAAATGATTGATAGATAGATCGATCGATCGATAGATAGATAGATAGATAGATAGATAGATAGATAGATACCCTGTTTCCCCTAAAGTAAGACACCCTCTGATAATAAGCCCAATTGGGCTTTTGAGTGCATGCGCTAAAATAAGCCTCCCCCAAAATATAAGCCCTCCCAAAAAATATTTAGACGCGGAGTTGGAAATCAGGTAAGATGGCAAGAGGAGCACCGTCTTGCTCCAGGTGCCTCAAAATAATAAGAGCTCCCCGAAAATAAGGCCAAGCGCTTATTTCGGGGTTCAAAAAAATATAAGACAGGGTCTTAGTTTCAGGAAAACACAGTAAATATATAGATATATAGATGATGGATGGATGGATGGATGGATAGATAGATAGATAGATAGATAGATAGATAGATAGATAGATAGATAGATAGATAGATAGATAGATAGGCAGGCAGGCAGGCAGGCAGGCAGGCAGGCAGGCAGGCAGGCAGGCAGGTAAGCAGGCAGACTGACTGACTGACTGACTGACTGACTGACTGACTGACTTTATTGTCACTTTGAATGTACACTAATTGGCGTACATTAAAATGAAATTTCATTGCATACAGCTCTCAAAGGGTCACCACCTCCAATATACACTACATAAACATGACAAAATAAATAAATAAATACCAAAATAAATAACAGCATAACAGAGTTGGAAGGGACCTTGGAGGTCTTCTAGTCCAACCCCCTACCAAAACAGGAAACCCTATGCCATTTCAGACAAATGGTTGCCCAATTTCTTCTTAAAAATCTCCAGTGATGAAGGCAAGCCATTCCACTGATGCATTTTTCTCACTGTCGGGAAATTTCTCCTTAGATCTAAGATTGCTTCTCTCCTTGATTAGTTTCCATCTGTTGCTTCTTGTCCTGCCTTCAGATGCAACCAACAACCGAGCTCTGACAGCACCAAGAGCACAAGAACGCTCAGCTAGCCGGTTCTGGCAATCTGACCGTTCATAATTTAGTCAGCAAGACTTGACAGCATAATTGCTTAGATGGCAATGACCAGCAAAGGGAGGATTTCAAGGCCTCCAAAGGGAACAAGAAAAAAACAAAGAGCCAGAGTAGAAGTTAAAATTGGCTTGCAGGTTGGACTTGGATAGAATTGTTCCATGTTGGATATCAGTTTCCAACGTACAATCCTTGCAGTGCATAAAATGATAAGCTACAGCTTTTTGAAACATGCGGAGCATTTTCCAGAGTTGCCCTTGGATGTTTACTACTGCTTAGCATGATTCTTTCATAACAAGACTGGCTGAGGGGATGACTACCTTGGTAGGAGTATGTGAATAATTTGTAACGCTACTGAGGGAGCCATGTCTCTGTTGGCACCCACAGATGACAATTCTGCCAGAAATCACTCTTCCACATTATTTGCACAGCCACACTAGCGAGTTCAGCCACAGGCCTTCAAATCTTACTCTGTGCACATGTTCACATGTGTCCCTTAGTTGTTTGAAATATTACTGGGATTCTTTCTGCTCTAAAGTATATCAAACATCACTGATACCTTTATGCAAAAACTAATGATAAAAAAGCGCAGCAGCACGCCCAGTTCCAAGTACTAATCCAGTAATAATTCAGCAATATTATTACCTTTCCATGTTTGAATTAAATATAAAAGAGAACAAAGAATTATGCTTAAAATAAGCCCTGGTAGACTCTTCTACATACCAATGAAAATCAACAGACAGGAAAAGGTTCTGAACAGACAGTATAGTTCAGTAGTAGAGTACTAGTTTCCATGGAGTAGATCCCAGGTTCTACCCATTTGCATTTATATATAAAATAAGGATGGGTAGATAATAACCATCAAGATATATAATGAAACAAACACTTGCTACAGGTAGTCCTTGAGGTAGGACCATTTGTTCGGCAACCAAAGTTACGATGTGCTGAATGAGGAGGACTTACAACCGAACTGCAAAATTGCAGCTGTTACAGCAGGGGTGTCAAGCTCAATTTCATTGAGGGCCTCATCAGGGCTGTGGTTGACTTTGGGGGTCGGGCAGGCATGGCCAACTGGGTGGGTGTGCTGACTGGATGGGCGTGGCCTGGGTACACTGGGTAGCCCGGGCCGAAGCCACGCTGGCCCAATGTTTCCGCTTCACACTAGGTAGATCGGGCCAAAGCGACGCAGGCCTGATATTTCCTCTTCGCACTGGGTAGACCAGGCCGAAGCCACACTGGCCTGATCTTTCCTCTTCGCATTGGGTAGACCGGGCTGAAGCCACTGTGGCCCAATTTCCATTTTGTGTTGGGTAGACTGGGACGAAGCGCCGTGGGCCGGCCCCTTACATATTCCAGGATGGCCCTGCGGGCCGGATCCGACTACATCACAGTCCAGATCTGGCCCATGTTTGACACCTCTGTGTTACAACATTTGGTATATAAATCTAAGTGCTATTCCCACAGTCATGTGACCGTGTCAGGATTTTACATGGCTCACAATCACAGCATTGCAGCAAGCGGCGGTTCTGTGATCACCAATGGGAAAACCAGCAGGGAAGGTCCCATAAATCCTTCCTCCTGAGCCATGCCAGGGCGTACAAGGTCTCAAGAATCTCACACTCCCTAGCACCCATCATCTGGCCACACCCCCTGCCAGCCTGCCTGTGGCCCCTGCTGCCACCCATGTTCAGCAGTGCCCACCTGCAATGCTTGCCTGCCGGCCTGTCTGCCTAGGAATCTGGTCAACCTTGTGAACTCTGAAGCTTCCTCTTTCTGCTATGTCTTCAAGATGGACAGTGATTAATATTTATACGTATTTACCCTGTTTCCCCGAAAATAAGACCTCTCCTGATAATAAGCCCAATCGGGCTTTTGAGCGCATGCGCTAAAATAAGCCTCCCCCTGAAAATAAGCCCTCCCCGAAAATATTTAAACGTAGAACTGGAAATAAGGTAAGGCGGCAAGAAGAGCCCCATCTTGCTCCACGCACCCCAAAATAATAAGACCTCCCCAAAAATGAGGCCAAGTGCTTATTTCGGGGTTCGAAAAAATATAAGACAGAGTCTTATTTTCGGGGAAACACGGTAAATGTTAATATGCAGGTATATGCATATGTATGTTTATAGCATATCTATATGTGTGTTGTGTATGTGTGCACTTTTGAGAGCAGGCAACATTTTTATTGATTTCATTTTTAATGGGTGCCAGAGTCCTACAGGAAAAAAAATGTTAATAAAGGTGATATGATATCATATCATATTGTCTCTTAAGGAACCACACAGTCTCTCGGTTATGACAGCAACCAGGACTGCCAAGATTGCCACCGCTAAGTGATGAGGTCACATGATCTATGCAAACCAGCCAGACTTTGTTTCAATTTTCAAAGTTTCTGATTATACAGTGTCATCCTCTCTACTGCTTATAAACTACCATGCAGACTTTGAAATGTTCGGCCTCTCTTGAGCCTGAAATTCTATTTCGCAGTTTTCTAGTAGACATTCAACCATCTATTCCTTATGCCACTGAATCAGGAAGCGGGTAGGGCGCAAAATCCTCTCACCATGAGCTCAGCCTAAAGTGCCTCGTGCATTCGATTTTTAATGCGTGAGTTACAATCTTACTTCCCCCCCAAAAAATACAGCACACGATCTTTCTAGTGCTGTATTGTGATAGCTCAGCTTGCTGTCTCATAGTTGAGTGACTCACTACAGAAGCTTTCTGTTCCTCAGATGGTTTGATTAGGTTTCACACACCCCTCCCGTCTCTCTCTTTCTCCGTTGTTTTAAAAAGCTTTTAATATTAATCAAAATTGCAGTGATTTCTAGAACCTTAGAAGTTAATGATGTCCTCTCGCTATAGGGCAGGGGTGTCAAACTCAGGGCCGTAGGCCGGATCCGGCCTGCGATGTGGTTGGATCTGGCCCATGGGGTCGTCCTCAAAAATGTAAGGGGCCAGCCTGCATTGCTTCGGCCTAGTCTATCCATGCCCCTTTGGCCCAGTCTACCCAATGCGAATAGGAAACATCAGGCCAGTGTGGCTTCGGCGCAAGGGTGCGGAGACCATTTTTGCTCCCAGGAGGCTTCAGGGAGGCCTCTTAGGCCAAAAACAAGTTACTTTTACTTTTAAGTAAGCCGCAGGAACTTTTAAAGTCGGCTTTCACCATTTGTGCCAATATGATCTACCCAATAAAACTGTTCTTTGAGGAATCCTGCCTGCCTCCGAGTTTTAATTTCTATGGGCGCATTACTTGGAACACTGACACCGCCTATGAATCCTTAACGTAATTAAAAGATCTGGACGGAAAATGCTTTTTAAAACTCTCCATCAATTTTTCTGAAATTTTCTTTCCTCCTCCAGTAATTTCTCAGAGGACAGGACTCTTCCTTAGCAACCACGGTGACAATGCTATGAAATACAACTCAAGGGACATTTCCCCTTGAGATTTAATTGAATTCTGGGAAGGTGGGTAAATTATAGAGTGATGGAGAGATCAGCATATAATATAAAAAGGCTAAACATTCCTAGAAATAACTTTCCTTGTCTTACGACTAAGTGTAAGAGAAGCAACATGACATCTATGAGAAATTCAGCAAAAAAATTATTCTCTCTTGAATGAATGTCTAAATCAGGTTCTCTCAGTATAAAATGAATGCAGAATTTCTCTCTCCAAAATTAGTAATTGATCACCTTTGCAGATGGATCTGTCACTTTAAAAAAAAAACCTGGTAAGTAATATTATTGGGGGGTTTTCTGTGTGTGTGTATGACTTGGCACCTTTCTGGAGACCGACTGGGATATTTTTCCTTTGTTTTGAGAACTGGAATTACTACCATTCTGAGAAGTAACTGATACAGAACCTTAATTAGGACATCCATTGTGAAAGGCATATCTTTATGTACCTGCATTCATTGGAAATGGAATTATGCAGAAATGCTTTCTGAAGAACTCAATCCTTGGCCAAATGTTAAATTAGCATTTTAGGAATCAGAAAAAGGTGGAATAGAAATCCATCAAATAAATGAACCAACAAACTCTTAGGGCTCAAAATAACAATGTAAAATTGTCTTATGTATCTGATAAATAAACACAGATAAATAAATAAGGATGTAGCATTTGAAACAACAAATCCAAACATGGATTACTCAGTGTTATAGCAAGTGTAAATAAGGGGTTCTTATGTATTACATTGTGGAGTATTGCAGACCACAAAACCATACCGTAGCTATTTTAAGAGAATAAGTAAAATCTCAAAATCGGCACGTGGGTTCTTTTTCTTGCATATTGTGTCACCTTTAAATAATTATCTGTTTATATTGTATTGCTTTTGTGGAGAGAGGTACACCGAAGAAATCAGAAGCTAAGCAGAGTTGGTCATGGTAATCACTTGCATGGTAATCACTTGGCTAGCTGGGCCATGATGGCTCAGTAGTTAAAGAAGTAGTTAAAGAAGCCTGAGTTCAAGACCCAAGTGCGCGTGATGGGATGAGCTCCCATCCTTCCAGGGGTGAAATGCTCCTGGTTCGGAATGGATCGCCCGATCCGGTAGCGATGGAGGCGGGTGGTTTGGAGAACTGGCAGCAAAAATCCCTGCCCCCTCCCCCATGCCCATCTGAGCCAAGCAATCATCAGAGGCTTTTTTTTCTTTTAAATGACTCTGACAATCCCAGCTGAGTTGCCTGATCATCAGAGGGTTTTTTAGCCCTAATTTGCTCCATTCTGAAACAATGTTTCCTTGAAGTAGCTTATCAAAAAAAGTAAGAAAATCGATGAGACCCTGCCATCTCAGTTACAATCTGAGAGATAACAGCATAAATGGAAAATGGATTCTCTGAAATCAAATTGAGAACCAATGTAGAGGATTAGCTATGGATGAAACATCTAAGGAACTTTAAGGTTCTTTGAGAAAGCCAGAAGGCTCTCATCCTTAATCAAAACTTTTGATCACAAAAAAGGATTCATCTCATGATAATGTGCACTTTCTACCACAGTGACATTTAAGGTGAGCTACACATTAACACGGCTTTCACTCAGAGGATATGATCTTCATCATTCTAGCCAGCATAAACAAGTAGTCCTCGACTTACGACCACAATTGAGCCCAAAATTTCAGTTGCTAAATGAAACGTTTGTTAAGTGAGTTTTGTCCCATTTTACAACTTTTCTTGCCATAGTTGTTAAGTGAATCCCTGCAGTTGTTTAGTTTTAGTTTTTAGTTTTTATTATATTTATATACCGCCCTTCTCCCGAAGGACTCAGGGCGGTGAACAGCCATGATAAAACAACATACAAGACAAAATTTAAAAAAACATATTAAAACAATTCAATCCTTGGCCAAAATTACAACTTCCAATTAAAACCATTTTAAACCACTTTTAAAACCCAATTTAAAATCATTTATCCCGTCAGACCGGCTTGCTGAAATAATAGGGTCTTCAGAGCACGACGGAAGGCACGGAGGTTGGGGATCCTTCGTATGTCCGGGGGCAATTCATTCCATAGGGCAGGAGCCCCCACAGAGAAGGCTCTTCCCCTGGGGGTCGCCAGTCGACATTGTTTGGCCGACAGCACCCTGAGGAGGCCCTCTCAATGGGAGCGTGTCGGTCGGTGGGAGGAAAACGGTGGCAGAATGCGGTCTTGTAACTAACCAGGTCCTAAGCCATGGAGCGCTTTAAAGGTGGTAACCAACACCACCTTTGTTAAGTTAGTAACATAGTTATTAAGTGAATCTGGCTTCCCCATTGACTTTGCTTGCCAGATCACAAAAGTGTCTTCACATGACCCCGGGACACAGCAGCTGTCATAAATATAAGTCAGTTGCCAAGTGTTGCCACCTAGGCTTCACAAAATCATGAAGCAGACTCCTTGTCCCAACAAACCCCTTTTTATTTGGCTAATGTGAATTCCTAGCATTCACAGTCAACAAAATCCCAGCAAACAGTCTTTCAAGGGTGAATTGCAACCACAGACCTTATCAGTTCTTGGAAGGTTGCCAGGCCGATAGCTTCCAGGCGTAACAAGGAAATATTTGGCAAGGAGTCTCTGTGAGGCACAACTCAGATAAGCAAATCTTCACACTAATAAACGAACTAATTGTCTCCTGCAAACACCACTTCCCTTTTGCTCCTATTTATTTCATATGGGAGGGGCCATTCAGTGTCCCCTTGTGCCTTTACTCCCGAGTCGACCTCTGTTCCTTAATTGTTCCCTTCCCCTGACAGCTCTGCACATGCGTACATCGGGAACAGGCTCCAGCTGTTCTTCTGCCCCACTTATCTCCGACTCTGAAGGTAGCTAATAATTGTCGGATGGCCCTGGCCCCATCTCTGCCTCTGACGCAGAGCACTCATCAGAGCCTTCCACAGACTCCAGGACTGGCTCATGTTCCTCCCCAACCTCCTTACTGTCTGAGTCTGCCGCCAGCTCTGCTGGTGGGCCACAACATCAAGCATCTGAATTTTGATCATGTGACCATGAGGATGCTGCAATGGTTCTAAGTGTGAACAAGTCGTAAGTTCACTAAATGAACTATTGTAAATTGAGGATTACCTGTATAGCATTTCTGCTGGGTCAAGGATGAGGGGAGATATATTCTAACACCTGTGGAAGATGCAAACTTGGAGAAGGGACGCATTAATATGCAATAGTCAAAATTTTAAAGAGTCAGTGATAAAAACACAAATCAAATTCATTCCAAATGTGTTTACTTTGATGTAATTTCACCAGGATTCTCTAATCATATATGCATTTATTTCTTATATTCGGAAGAATCCCTGTCTCCCAAATTATTTTGAGCAACTTATAGATGCTGAAAGAAAAGAAAAGAATTAAAAAGAAAGAAAAATGTAGACCCAGATAAAACACATACTGCATTACAATAATCTCCTGAAGCTCAACAAATGACTGGAGCCCAAGCCATTATGTTAAATAATAGTACCTTCTGATAAATGGAATGTTCCTGTTCAATAAATATTACAGAAGAGAGCTATATGAAGATTTAGATTAGAAATTTTGCTGATAGTTGATATTCACACCGGAGGGTCAATATTTTTAATACACTCCAAACATGAATTCATGGGACTGGACTGCCATAATATTTTCCTACTAAGCACATCGATCATAAATGAGATTGTCCTTCATGTTTAGTTTCCTTATTACATGAGTCCAATTTTTTCCTAGTAAGGGTCTGTGGAGATTCTTAGTCATCCAGTCATGGTTGTCCTAAAGGTGTTTTTTCAAGAGGCAACTGGACTGGACGTTCTCTGCCCAATTGCTGGGTGGGTGTGGCCATGGTGGGTGTGGCCTATCCACCCTCCTGCACCACGGTGGGGGGGGGGCGTTTTTGCCTTCCCCAGGCCCCAAGTCTCTGGGAGGGCGAAAACTGCCTCCCCAGGCTCTGGAGGGCAGAAACAGACCCAATCCAGCCTTCCCAAACTTCCAGTAGGCCTGTTTTTCACCCTCACCAAACCTCCAAGCGCATCCTGCATTTACCTGCATCCAAAACGGGCCACATGGGGACTCCTGGGAAGGGCAGGGCAGGGTGGGCGGGGCCAGCCAGGAGTGGGATTTGGGGGTTCTCCCAAATCTTAGCACAGAATCTTAGCTAGAGGTTCTCCCGAACCCCTGAGAACCCCCAGCAGCCCACTCCTTTGCCTTTGTTTTTCCTTGAAGATGTTTCGCTTCTCGTCCGTGGAGCTTCTTCAGCTCTGAGACATGACGAAGCTTCTCGGATGAGAAGCGAAACGTCTTCGAGGAAAAGCAAAGTCCAGTTGAAAAAGCACCGTTGGGATGTCCTATCAAGGTCATTCCTTCACTGATTCGACCAATGCCCACATATTATCTTCTATCCATCTAAACAAGAAATACATTCAAATGCAGCAGCATATATTAAGGGAGCAAAATACCAAACCTTTCCTTATATGGATTCCCATCCCCACTTTTCCCCACTCTAATGAGATGGAATGATGCATTATTAAAGGAAAATGTTTATCTCTTCCAAGAAGCTCTAGTATGACATCAGATGTACTTGCAGCCCAAAGTCTCTTGAGCATCTGTTTTGTTTGCCTACTGTAAAAACGCTTTATGATTAAAAAGGCAAAGTTGCAGCCAAGGAGATAGATCCCATTGAAGATGTATCATAGACGGAAATAAATTAAAATCCCATTCCTTAGATTAATGTCAGCAGTATAAGATACCTGGAGCTGTGTAATGAACCATATTAAGAAATGTACATAATGTATTTCCAAACCAACTATAACTTTTCACACTTCATGTAAATTCAGCTTTGTTTGCCTCCAAACTATAGATACATACATTCCGTTGGGTTTCCACAGGCAGTCCTCGACTTACAACAGTTCACTTCGGGATCGCTCAAAGTTACAACGGCACTGAAAAAAGTGACACGGCCGTTTTTCACACTTAATTTATTTTTTTTAATTTTTTTTATTTTATTTCCAATTTATATACCGCCCTTCTCCCTGAGGACTCAGGGCGGTGTACAGCCAGAAATAAAAACATGAAATGCAAATATTAAAACAATTAAAATATATATAAATTTGGCTCCAGAATTAAAACTAACAAACCAATTAAAATATTTAAAATTTCTTCTTAAGCCAGCCCGGCTTGTTGGAAAAAATGTGTTTTGAGGGCACGGCGGAAGGCACTGAGGTCATGAATTCTCCTAATCTCCGGGGGCAGCTGGTTCCAGAGGGTGGGTGCCCCCACAGAGAAGGCTCTCCCCCTGGGGGTCACCAGCCTACATTGTTTGGCTGATGGCACCCTGAGGAGGCCCTCTCTGTGGGAGCGCACGGGTCAGTGGGAGGTCATCGGTAACAGCAGGCTGTCTCGGAGATAACTAGGCCCTATGCCTAGTTGTAGCATTCCCACGGTCACGTGATCAAAATTCAGAGCAATTGGCTTATATTTTATGATGGTTCCAATGTCCCCATATCATGGGATCCCCTTTTGCAACTTTCTGACAGTCAATGGGGAAGCCAGATTCACTTAACAACTGTGTGACTCATTGAACAATTGCAGTGATTCACTCAGCAACTGTGGCAACAAAGGTCGTAAAATGGACCAAAACTCACTTCACAAATATCTCACTTAACAACAGAAATCTTGGGCTCAATTGTGGTCGTAAGTCAAGAATTACCTGTATAAGGTAAGATGCCAATCAGATTGAGAAACTATGCAGGTAGGAGAAGAATACACCTGCAAGGAACTATTTCATTCCCATGTGCAACGTATTATGTAAAGTATTTAGCATTTCATTAACAAGTCTTATTTTTCTTTCTCAATTGCCTCAGGTAACATATGCTCAAGCAAATTAACATTTCAAAATGTTATTTAAGTCACCCGAAGAATTTATGACAAAATTCTCAGAACTCAGCCCCAAATAAATACACTGGGTGCATTCAGAAAGATAGTTAACATATATTAATGATCCATAAAGATGGTGTATTTATTAGACGAGACAATTTTTTTTTTACTAGTTGCAATGTTTTAAGTTTCTTAGAATTATTTATTGAACAAGATGGTAAAACAAGAAACAGAAGAAGAAGAATGAGAGGAACTCACTGATCTTTGAGACAGATTTTTACAACTCACATTATTACATAGAGTGAAAAAAGCCTACAGAAAAAAGAAATTGAGTGAAGGATATGGTACAGGATGGTATGGTATGTAACACTGCGGAGTAGGGGAGGGGTGAAATCCAGCAGGTTCTGACAGGTTCTGGAGAACCAGTAGTGAAAATTTTGAGCAGTTTGGAGAACCGGTAGCGGAAATTTTGAGTAGTTCGGAGAACAGGCAAATACCATCTCTGGCTGGTCCCAGAGTGGGGTGGGAATGGAGATTTTGCAATATCCTTCCCCCAGGAGTGGGGAGGGAATGGGGATTTTGCAATATCCTTTCCCCAGGAGTGGGGAGGGAATGGGGATTTTGCAATATCCTTCCCCTGCAATGCCCACCAAGCCACACCCACCAAGCCCACCAAGCCACGCCCACAGAACCAGTAGTAAAAAAAATTGGATTTCACCACTGGAGTAGGGTTGTGTGTGCTTCAGATTAAATATGGAAGAGATGCAAATACAGTATTTGTCTAAAACTGTTGAAAAATCATTTAAGCAACCCTTACACTATAGCCATAAAATCTTGGGATAAAAGATGGAGTTGCTTTAAAAAGTCACAGGCAGAAGCTGAATTTACACTCTCAGGCATTCTGAAGTAACAATAAAGGGAAATATTTGTAACTCAGGGTTGAAATGAAGGGTTCTTGGTGTTCTCTGAGCTTGGTTGTTTTCTTCCAGACATTTCATTGCCCAAACTAGGTAACATCATCAGTGCTAGGCCTGTTGCAAGAAAACAGCCAAGCTCAGAGAACACCAAGGACCCTTCATTCTGAAGTACTTCTTCTAATTGACTTTGAAGCATTGCACAACTTTGGGTTCTCTCAAAGGTTATTGGGAAACAGAAAGGAGGATAAGATTATGAATCTTCAATTTACAAAACTTAAGTCAACTCAAAATGTTATTCCAGTCTTCGATTAGAATACAAACAAAACATTGGTTGTTAAAATAACAGTTAGGACCATGCAATAAGAATGTGTATGTGTATAGATTTGCACATGCAAACTCTTGATTCAGATGTCTTTTTCAAGACACTCGTGTGGGAATTACAAGAATGTACTGGGTTCAAGGTACCATAAAAATGCTCCTGAAAATGTCATCCTGCAGACTTTGCCATCTAAAAAAAATTGGATATAAAATGCATCCTGAGTGACCTAGATTTTTTAAAAAAATTTTAAGTCAGGTTAATCTTAACCGGAAATCTATAACTTGGAAGTGTAGTGAAGTATGGTTCATTGGTTTAATTTCATCTGAACTATATGGATAAACCTATGGAAAACTGCAGTATTTTGGAATTTGCCTTTTAAGAGCGGTGAAAGTAGAATATCCATCAATATTTCGGATGAATGAATGACTGGTAATTTGCTGGACCAGTTCTTTCAAATCACTACCTTCGCCCTCTGGAAAAGCATCTCCCTCAGAGATATAAAATGGATGTATAAATAATTTAAGACAATGAAAACATTTGGATGTTCCACTTATATCATTCTGGAACTCCATGTCTCAGATCCTCTCTTTGACAGCTTCCTAGTCTTTTCTGATCCCAGGGATGATGGATACCTTGGTGAACATTCACACAAGTGCTAGAAGTTACTAATGGTCTTTTGCCCAGCAGAAAATTATTGGATGGTATTAATTGAAGGAAATTGTTTGGGGCCAAGTTAAGGGTTAATCAAGCTATAAAACTAAAGTCAAAATTATTCCTATGCTGTGTAACTTGCACAGACTGGCAGTAAACAGAAAAGAAACCAAATGGGTAGTCTTTTTGCAGGGGTGGGATTCAACCGGTTCGGAGCAGTTTGGGCGAACCAGTAGCTCCAGCGATCAGCTGGGAGTGAACCGGTTCCCTCCGACAATCAGGTTGGTCCACCCACTCGCCCCTGCAATTTACTTACCTTTACCTTCTCAGCTGATTGACGCGGCAGAGCAGATTGCCATGCCTCAGCTGTGTTACTCCCAAGTGTAACTCAGAAGGTTAGTATTTGTAAAATTGTGCATGCACACACAGTGCATGATTAACGAACCGGTTGTTAAACAGGCAGCATCCCACCACTAACAAAATGGATAATAATTTAAGATAAGTTACACATGTCTCAGTCAATCAAAACCGAATTTGAAGGTAGATAGAGTTATTCTTTAAATTGATAAAACTGATATCTGCTCAGGTACTGGAATAATGTTTTCCAGTCCATTTTCTTGATGTTAATAATACTGCTTATATCTTAAGAACATATCAAGAGATATGTCATCAAAGAATATGGTTTAAGGATAGAAGGTAAAGGTGAAGGTAAAGGTTCCCCTTGCACATATGTGCTAGTCGTTCCCAACTCTAGGGGGTGGTGCTCATCTCTGTTTCAAAGCCGAAGAGCCAGCACTGTCCAAAGATGTCTCTGTGGTCATGTGGCCGGCATGACTAAACACCAAAGGTGCACGGAACACTGTTACTTTCCAACCAAAGGTGGTCCCTATTTTTCTACTTGCATTTTTTTACATGCTTTCAAACTGCTAAATTGGCAGAAGCTGAGACAAGTAACGGGAGCTTACCCCGTTACGCGGCACTAGGGATTCAAATCGCTGAACTGCCGACCTTTCGATCGACAAGCTCAGCATCTTAGCCACTGAGCCACCGCATCCCTTTTAAGGATAGAAGACAATCCCTTAAATTATTGCTAGCTTCCTACAATTAAATTAAGACAATTACTGACTAACTGAAACTGCATTGTAGATTGCTTGGCTGCTGAGTCCTGTCCTGAATTAATCTATCTGTTCCTGACACCTGCTCTGTGTTCCTGTTCAACAACCACAACTGTCATTCCACTGTCAACACATAACGTCCAACAGATGAAGTCGTCTCTGCTTAATACATTGGAATTCCACTTCCATTTGGACATGTATCTTCTCAGATCACAGTACAATTTCAAAATGATTATTCTGGGACCAGAATCTATAGAAGTACTTGATAGGAAAGACAGCACTAACTTTCAAATACTTTGGCCACCTAATGAGAAGGAAGGACTCACTGGAGAAGAGCCTAATGCTGGGAAAGATTGAGGGCAAAAGAAAAAGGGGATGGCAGAGAACGAGGTGGCTGGATGGAGTCACTGAAGCAGTAGGTGGGAGCTTAAATGGACTCCAGAGGATGGTAGAGGACATGAAGGCCTGGAGGAACATTGTCCATGGGATCGGGATGGGTTGGACACAACTTCGCAACTAACAATAACAACAACATTAACTTATTCTCAGAAAACCAACCTTCAAAAAGATGAAAAAGAGGATAACTCATTATGGACCATTATATGAAACAGCCTGTGATTACTTGGAACAGAATCCATTTCTTGGCAAGAGCCAACATAGATTTATCATGGACAAGTCATGCCAAATCAAGTCATAAAGTAACTGGTTTAGTTAAGTTGGATGCACTTGAGCAGTGAGCTGGAATCAATAGAATTTAACATGAAAAACAATATAATGTTTTGCATCTGCGTTGGAAAGGATTTGCATTTACTTTACTTTATTGTCATCACACCTCGTTGCAATGCCATCTTCAGTTTACATTATAAAAATAAAACAAAAACACATATCCTTCACATTCTATACAATTGAATTGAAAACCCCTGATACTGCATTAATATTGCACTAAACAGTAGAATTCAATATAGTTATTGCTCTGGGATAGAAGCTGTTTTTCAGCCTATTTGTCCTTGTTTTTATTGTCCTGTACCGTCTGCCAGATGGTAAAAATTAAAAAAAAAAAGGGTGCCCAGGATGAGATGGATCTTTAAGAATGTTTTAAACTTCCTTAAGGCATCAGGAGCTACAAAGCTCTTCCAAAGAGGAGAGAGGGCAACCAATGATCCTCTGGGCAATGTTGTTACCCCCTCTGGAGCGCTGTCCTATCTGCCACTGTACAGTTGGCAAACCATACACAGGTGCGGTAAGTTAAAATACTCTCTATGGTACAGCGGTAGAAGGTCACCAGCAGTTTTTCATTCAGTTGATGTTTCCTGAGAAAATGACTGCATCAATAATGTCAAGATCAAGAGATGGTATTACTCCTCTCTATTCTTCACTAGTCAAAATCCACACAGACGATTATATCTAGTTACTGCACAACCTTGAGGCAGGACACTGAAAAACTGGAGTGTGTGTAGAAGGAGAGTAATCAAGATAGTAAGAGCCAAAATAAGGGGGGGGGGGACTTCTAAGAAATTGGGTGGGCAGGAAAGGGGGTTATGTAGCTTGCGGAAGAGAGGAACATTAGTTGACCCAGAAGTTATCTACAAGTATCTGAAGGGCTGTCATGTAGAAGATGAGGAACAACCGGGGTGGGCTCCTGGAGGGTTCAGCAAGATTTGGGTGACCCTCTAGCCAAGGATCGCCGGGGTTCAGCAAACCCCCAAATGGCCATGCCCCCCCCACCCTGCCCCCCCCCAGGAGTCTCCACGCAGCCCATTCGTCATTCCAGGTAAGTGCAGAGGCTGCACAGAGGGTCTGGGAGGGCAAAAAATGGGCCTACTGAAGGTTCCGGAAGACCAGAAACGGGCCTGTTTCTGGCCTCCGGAGGGACTCTAGACCTCAGGAGAAGCTGTTTTCGCCCTCCCGGAGGCTCGAGGAAAGCCTCTGGAGCCTGGGGAGAGTGAAAAACGCTGCTGCCCACGCCGCCACCATGGTGCAGGCGGCCAACTAGGCCACACCCACCATTGCCACACCCACCCAGCAACGGGGCAGCGAACCCACTGCTAAAGGATCTGAAGCCCATCCCAGGTACAATTTTTCATTAATGTCCCAGAACGTAGGAGAAATGGTACTGAATTCAAAGTCCCTCTCGCCACCTAGAATCCCACTCTGAGGGAAATGGGCAGCTCAAAAATAGGAAAAATAAATAAAATAAAAAAGCAAACAGATTTTGAGTGAACATCAGGGAGGAAAATCATATTAATGGAAACTGTTTCAGAAGATAGTGAATAATCCTTTGTGGGAGGTATTTAAACAGAGGTTTGATGACCATCTCTCAGAGTCATACATTAGTGGACTCCTACACTTGATAAAACGTTTGGACCAGATGATTTTTTAAAGATACTTTTTAACGTTTACAATATAAGATCCTATGATATTTAAAGAAACAAAAACTTTAAATATATTCAGTGGGAATTAAAAGCTTCAGGAGCTCCGATTAATCATAGATAATATCATCACAAATCCATGAAAGTTACTCTTCGCTTTAAATTAATTTAAAACCCACTTCTCTAAGTCTGAATACATTTTAATCCAGTCCATAGTCTCTAAATTATATATTGGATTCCATCCAATTCAAAGTAGTTTTCACTCCTTCTCAAATGGGACATATTTCCACAGAAACGTACTTCTTCATTTGTAACAAGAAATATTTTAGAGCAATTCATTTCATAGAACAGGCAGGAATTAGCTAATGTAAATCCTCTCTCTCTAGCATTATCTGTCTTTTTTAGAATACATAGGACCATGGAAATGCGAATGCATTACATCAAGTCAGAAATCCAGTGTATCATAGCCCAGATTTCAAGCAAACCAGTCTATACATGGAATCTGGGACATGAGACTACCAAGCTGCTTAACCAGTGGCTATCGCAGCTTGCATTATCAGAATAACATTAAATGCCATTTTAATTGACTGCGGATTATACTGCTCAATGGCGTAGAGACAGAATTCCCAACACTACAGCTGAGTTGCCAGGTTTCCCCTTAATTTTCTGCTCTCTTTGGAACATTTTCTAAGGTTGCCGTAAGTTAAGAGAAAGTCGCAGTAACATAAAAACCAGTCATCGGAGTACTTTACTCAGGCATCGCAATTCAAGATCATGTTAAAATATCAGAAAAGACATTACGGAGGAATAAGAGAGACGATTAAAGGAACTGGGAGGAAAAACATATGGAGGAAATGGGGCGCATTCAGCATGGAGCAATGTAGATGACTGCAAAGATGTTGCAATAGGGTAGGGAAAAGTATTTGTCTATTGTTTAAAAGTAAGAGAACTATCTATAAATAATATAAACTCGTACAGGTAGTCCTCAATTTAAAACCATTCATTTTAGCGACCATTCGAAATTACAACGGCACTGAAAAAAAGTGACTTATGCCCATTTTTCATACTTATGGACCATTGCAGCATCCCCGTGATCACGTGATCAGAATTTGGACACTTGGCAACTGGCATGTAATTATGACGGTTGCAATGTCCTGGGATCATGTGATCCCTTTTTGCAACCTTCTGACAAGCAAAGTCAAAGGGGAAGCCAGATTCACTTAAGAACCGTGTTACTACCATAGAAACTGCAGTGATTCACATAACAACGGTAGCAAGAATGGTCGTAAAATGGGGCAAAGCTCACTTAACAAATGTCTTGCTCAGCAACGAAAATTTTGGGCTCGATTGTGGTCCTATGTCAGTGATTCACATAACAACGGTGGCAAGAATGGTCGTAAAATGGGGCAAAGCTCACTTAACAACTGTCTTGCTCAGCAACGAAAATTTTGGGCTCGATTGTGGTCCTATGTCAATGATTCACGTAACAACGGTGGCAAGAATGGTCGTAAAATGGGGCAAAGCTCACTTAACAACTGTCTTGCTCAGTAACGGAAATTTTGGGCCCGATTGTGGTCCTGTGTCAGGGACTGCCTGTAATGAGTTAAACTCCAAAGATACAGATGCTTGCGAATCCAATTAGAAGGAACAATGGAAAGGGAATATGAAATATTGTATTTTAAAACTTCGAGGCAATATTAAAGAAGCAGATGTATTGAGAGTTTATTGATTCAGATTCAAGTCTTGCTAATGTCCTTCTTTTTTGTTGGTTAAGGCAATCCAGTGGTGGGTTCCTCCCGGTTCGGCCAAGCCGGTAGCGGTGACGATATGATTTCACCGAACCGGTTTTGCCGCCCCCGCCCCACCCCCACCCCCCACATTATTCTTACCTTTTATTTGGCCCCACCCCCAATCTATTGCTGTCTCCTGAATCCCAGCTGATTGGCTAGAGTGGAAAAAACTGTTTAAACTCTTGCCATGGGGCTTCAAAGGGCTGCTGTACAGCTGATCAGTGTTAAAAGAAAACAAATGAGTAGACCAGTGCCTGCAAAAATACATGAGTAGATCAGTGCCTGCAAAAATAAATGGGTAGACTGGTACAGCTCTGCAAGCAGTTAAAAGCAGTTTACCTCTGCTAAATCCTAAAGAATTGTCACATGATGTAAGAACCTGGGTGGTGCAGTGGACTAAACTACTGCTGTTAAAGTAGTACTTAGCTGCCAGCTGCCTGCAATTACTTACTGCGAGTTCAATTCTCACCAGGCTCAAGGTTGACTCAGCCTTCCATCCTTTCGAGGTAGGTAAAATGAGGACCTGGTTTGTGGGGGCAATAAGCTGACTTTGTATAAAATAGAACACTGCTCAGGGGGGGCCAAAAAGCCCTACTAAGCAGGTATATACAATAGGCTATTGCTTAACGCATTGTAAGCCACCCTGAGTCTCCGGAGAAGGGCGGCATATATAAATCGAACTAATAAATAAATGACCATCATGCCACGCCCACAAAATAAGCCACGCCCACAGAACCGGTAGTAAAAAAAATTAGAACCCGCCCCTGAGGCAATCCAATGTGCCAGCACTCTCCTCAAGCCAATACAGATGCACTGTGATTCCTTAGGCACATCACCCCAAACTTTGGCTCCAAGGTCCTATTTTGTTTTTATTTTGTTGTGGAAAGCAGCCCAACTGGAATACATTGTTGGAACTGCCAAGAACAAGAAGGTTTGATTACTATTGTCTGTGTACCTTCTTGGATAAGTGAACTGAGAAGAGGCAGAATCATTCTTCCACTAATGGATTTGATGCGAGCATCCCCCCAGAGATAGTAGAATTCTGCATTGTATATTTTAATCATGAGTCACCATCCTGCCAGTAAATGCCAAAGAAGAAACTCTAGATTAGTCAGTATAAAGCTCTGACAGGAAATACCTTGATCAATTTCAAGTATCGTTTTAAATTTATGATGGTTCAGAACAACTCTCTTCTATTTCTAAGCAGTTTGGTTCTAAATAACTGGTAATCAAGCAGGGACCAGGGACCAACCCTTAGCCTTTTTTTTTTGGCAAAACATTGCATTTTGAAGGCATTGCCTGGAAATGCATGAAGAGTTTCCGTCCAGAGAATAATGACTTTATAATTTGCCATTCCTTCTTGCAGGCTGCTTATACAGTATACGGCCTTGCTCAGGATCATCGTACATCAGTTTGACTCGGGATTAACCCAGGGAGCATTTATTATATTTATCATCCTAATACTGTCTCCAGATTTGTTAGGGATGGGGCCTACAGAGAGAGAAGTGCTGTGATGAGGTACCGTGAAGAGGCAGTTTCCTAAGAAGGGAAAGGAGGGCAAGACAAGAGGCAACAGAGCTGCACAGGAGACAGGATAGCCATTCCCTAGAACAGTGATGGAGAACCTATGGCATGCATGCCACAGGTGGCACGCGGAGCCATATTGGTGGGCACACAAGTATTGCCCTAGCTCAGCTCCAGCGCGCATGTGCGCACCAGCCAACTGATTTTCAGGCCTTCCAGTCCCACCGGAAGTCAGGAAACTGGCTGTTTCTGGCCTCCGGAAGGCCTCCAGGTAGAATGGGGAAGGCTGTTTTTGCCCTCCCCAGGCTCCTAGAAAGCTTCTGGAGCCTGGGGAGGGGGAAAAATGGGCCTACTGGGCCCACCATGCCATTGCGTGCCAAAAGCAGGGGGGAAAGGGGGGGTCACATGCGCATGCGCGGGAGGGCGGGGCGCATTGAATTACGGATGTGGGCACACGCAGCCACGACCCCCCCCACACTCCCCCTGCTTTTGGCACGCGACGGCAAAAAGGTTAGCCATCACTGCCCTAGAACAGTGATGGCAAACCTCTGGCACGTGGCATGCGTAGCCATATCAGTGGGCACGCCAGCTCAGCTCTGGCACGCATGTGCGTGCCGGCCAGACGATTTTCGAGCCTTCTGGGCTCACCAGAAGTAGGGAAACAGACTGTTTCCTGCCTCTGGAGGGCCTGGGGGGGTGGGGAAGGCCCGTTTTTCTTTCTCACCTGGCTCCAGATCCTCTCTATGCATCTGGGGAAGGTGAAAACAGCCTTCCCCATCCCCTCGGAGGCCCTCCGGAGGCCTAAAATGACCCATTTCCCAACTCCTGGTTGGACAGGAAGTGACTTTTTTGCTGTCCCCAGCCTTCAGAAGGCCTGGAAATCAGCCTACCGGGCCCTCGCATGCCAGAAGTGGGGGGGGGGGGCTGAGCGTGCATGCGCAGGGCAGGATGCATAGGTGTGGGCACGTGCGTGCACGAACCTCCCCCACCCACCCCCCTCCTGGCATGCGATGGCAAAAAATTTAGCCATCACTGCCCTAGAATCTACCAAGGTATAACAGTTGGGCTTTTAAAGAAAAAAATCCCATAAAGATGGAACAATTTTAGCTTCTTGCCACCACAAATATACAGGGACCTGTAAACCAAAAAAATCTAGAAATAATGATGTGGATGATTCCACCACTTTCCCAAATCTGAATCCAGAATATACATATACAGAATACTACGTTAAAGAAATTGGGTCTGTCAAGTGCCAGGAAAATCAGGAGATCCAGACAGTTCAAATGGGTATAACGCAGGGGTGAAATCCAGCAGGTTCTGACAGGTTCTGGAGAACTGGTAGCGGAAATTTTGAGTAGTTTGGAGAACTGGCAAATACCACACCTCTGGCTGGCCCCAGAGTGGGGTGGGAATGGAGATTTTGCAATATCCTTCCCCCAGTAGTTGGGTGGGAATTGAGATTTGGCAATATCCTTCCCCTGGAGTGGGGTGGGAATGGAGATTTTACAGTATTCTTCCCCTGCCATGCCCACTAAGCCACTCCCACAGAACCGGTAGTTTAAAAATTTGGATTTCACCACTGGTATGACGATTTATTGTAAGCTTGAGTTCTCTACAAGAATCTGAACTACTAATGGCGAGGGGAAATTAGCAGAAGATAAGAGTAGAAGGAATTCAAGATAGGCTATACTTAGATCTCTTATGGGCACAAAGGGACTCATGTCTAATGACATGTTTGACCCCTCCCTTGGGCTCAGCCTGGTCATCTCCTACAGGGTCCTAGCCTATCCCAAAATAAATGATTTTATAGGTGACTTTTTCCAACCTTCAGATCGTATCTTGTTCATGTGATTGATAAGCCCCTTTTTCAATATTCTTCCTCTCTTCCAAGATTATCTGTTCACACAAGAAATCTTGGAACTAGATTTGCATTATCTGCTAAATAGGGATGGCAACATGTGCTCCATAAACAGGATGCAGATCCCCAGACCTATTTTCTGCCCCCCCAGAGGTCCCTTCACAGGACCAAATATTTGTGGCAAATCAACAAGACACAGAGACATAAGCTACTGTATTTTTCGGAGTATAAGATGCACCTACCATTTTTGGTGTGGAAAACAAGAAAAAGAAATCTGCCTCTGCCTCCCAGCAATTTTGCCTTGCAGCAAACAGCAAATAGCCTGCTTTACTTTCATTTTCGTTTTCAGCATAGATTGATTAGCACAAGGGAGAAAAAAAATCTGCTCCAGCAATTTACCTCCTTGCAGCAATTTACCTCTTTGCAGCAAGCAGCAGAGGACCGGGCAAAACAGCTGAGAGCAAAACAGCTGAGAGTCAGGAAGCCGATCCAATCAACTTGTGCTAATTAGGCTGTGCTGAAGCTGAAAGGAGCTGTTTCTTTTTGCTGCTTGCTGCAAGGAAATAACTGCTGGGAGGCAGAGGCCAGTGGGTGGGCGGGGCTACATTTGGTGTATAAGATGTACCTAAACCTTTTAGTGGTGGGGGGAAGGTCCATCTTATACTCCAAAAAATACGGTACTTAATAACCTTTGTTGTTAAACTAGGTTTGAAAGGCATCTAAAGCCTTCTTTTAGGCTTGTTTTCTGTCCCCGTCCCCCACACACACAAACCCACACAGTCATTCGAGGGTTAAATAATTTACTGAATCCAAAATCTCACCCACACAGTGTCAGTCTTGTTGAAGCATCAAAAGCAGCACTTTTTGGAATAATTTTGTCCATCACAGAATCTAAACGGCCACACCCCTCCTTTATATAGCCTGTGGGGTGTGGTCCAGTGACTCAGCTTAATCTCTGGCACACCTCCTCTTCTGCTGTGATCGTTTCGCAAGCCGACGCTGACGTGGGTCCAGCCACAACTTGTCTCCCTCATCACTCTCCGACCGATCGGAGACACCTGGCTCCTGGCCAATCTCCTCTCCTTCGGCCGACATCTGAGGAATTGTCAGAGAGGAGGGGCCGGGGGAGGGAGGCCTGGCCGGCTCCTCTCCTTCATGTTCGGAGCCTTCTTCCTCCGATACGATGGGCTCGGGGGTCGGAGCCACAACAGCTTGTCCCAAAGATGCTTTTTTAGGAGGCAACTGGACTTCGTTTGTTTTTTCTTTTGAAGACATTTCGTGTCTCATCCAGGAAGCTTCTTCAGCTCTGACAAGAATGTGGCAAATGGAAGGATCACTATCTTGTCAATGCTGACGAAGCTTCTTGGATGAGAAGCGAAGCGTCTTCAAACGAAAAAACAAACCAAGTCCAGTTGCCTCCTAAAAAAGCACCTTTGGGACAACCATGACCTGGATGACTTAGACCAGTGTTTCTCAACCTTGGCCGCTGGACAATGTGTGGACTTCAACTCCCAGAATTCCCCAGTCAGCAGAGTCCACACATCGTCCAGCAGCCAAGGATGAGAAACACTGACTTAGATTTCTCCATAAATCTCCATAGATTTCTTTGAGGCTTATCATGCTTCCAATTTCTTCTCCTCTTCTTCATCAACTTTCAGCTGAAAATCTTGCTATTGTTTGAAGGCTTTGATAGTCCTTTCAAATGAAATGAAATGGACCTCAGCTACCAATGTATAGCCTTTAATGCTACATCCGTCTTTAATATTCTCATTCAGAGGAACTAGATTTGACAGGGTTTGGGGCAAAACACCCATTCCAAGAACAACTAGAGATACAGTAGCTTTCCTAGCTGCCCTAAATGCCAACGGTCCAATGCAGCTATTTTCAGTGAATTTATTCCACCTCCGTAGAGCTGTTGCCTAATAAATATTGAAGTCCTGAACAACCTTAGCCAACCCTATTCAGATTCATACAACTTCGGAGAATAGTGAAGTTACATAGAATAGCTGTCATGCCTCTATCCTACATTGTAAAAAGAGGAAATAGCTCATGTCATCCAATCTAGTCCCACTTTATGAATAAACCAGATGCACCAACGGCCAATTAAGAGGCATCAGTACAAATAATCAGAATTATTCTGAATGTACAACAGGATTTCCCCATATAAAGGGACTCACTTTGTACCAAGAATTTACATAGGTCCATTCTCATGGTGTAGAGAAGTTGTAGTGAGACACTGTAAATCCTCACTCAATATATAGTACATATTTATTTGGACAGTCCAATCAGTACTGTCTACATAAAAAAGCAGGGTAGAGAATGTATTGATACTTTTAAATGTTGGTGCTGAAGAAGAGTCTTGAGAATTCCATGGATTGTTATAAAAAGAAACAAACAGATGGTAGATCAAATCAATCCAGAGTTCTCACTTGAGGTGCAAATGATCAGTCTCCAATTATCATGATAGCAGTATTCCAGTATTTGAGGGGCTGCCACAAAGAAGAAGAGGGTCAATTTATTTTCCAAAGCACCAGAAGGCAAGACAAGAAATAATGGATGGAAACTAATCAAGGAGAGAAGCAACCTGGAATTAAGGAGAAACCTCCTAACAGTGAGGACAATTAACCAGTGGAACAGCTTGTCTTCAGAAGTTGTAGGGAATTCATCACCGGAGGTTTTTTAAGAAAAGACTGGACAGCTACCTATCTGAAATGGTATAGGGCCGTGATGGCGAACCTATGGCACAGGTGCCACAGGTGGCATGCAGAGCCATATCGGTGGGCACGCGAGCTCAGCTCCAGCATGCATGCATCTGCCAGCCAGCTGATTTTTGGGCCTTCTGGGCCCACCAGAAGTCAGGAAACACACTGTTTCCGGCCTCTGGAGGGGGTGGGGAAGGCCGTTTTTGCCCTCCCCAGGCTCCTATAAAGGCTCTGGAGCCTGGGGAGAGCAAAAAATGGGCCTACCGGGCCCACCATGCCATCACGTGCCAAAAGCGGGGGGGCATGGGGGGGCAGGGCGCATAGAATTATGGATGTGGGCACACGTGCATGTGACTCCACCATGCTCCTCCCGTTTTTGGCATGCGATGGCAAAAAGGTTAGCCATCACTGGTATAGGGTCTCTTGCTGGAGCAGGGGTTGGACTAGAAAACTTCCAAGATCCCTTCCAGCTCTATTCTGATTGATCATATGTTGGACACCTTATTATGTGAAGACCTAGCTGTCTTCAGAAGACTATAATGCAGGGAAAGATGGAAGGAAAGACAAGAGGACTACTGGCAGCAACATGGATGACTTCAGTCACAGAACAATGGATTCACTGTTAGAAGACTTGGAAGATCAGATCAGGGACCAATTGCCTTACAGAAAACTTATTGATATGGCCCCAAAGAGTTGATTACTTACTTAATGACATATAATCAATCAATCAACCAATACTCCACTTAATGATTCAATCAAAGCGAAGGTCTGATATTAACTTTCTAGTCTACACTAACAAGGTGGCAAAACATCCTTAAAAACTGTATGACTAGGGCAGGGGTGAAATCTACTTACCTTCCCTACCAGTTCGGAAGTGCACGTGCCGCATCACCCTCTGCGCAAGCGCAAACCCTTCTGTGCATGTGCAGAGGATAAAAACAGGTTACTTCCTGTTTAAAACCAGGAAGTAATGATGACTGGGCAGGTGGGCGGAGCCTCATGCTGCCATTGCTACTGGTTCTCCGAACCACCCATCGCCATCGGCCAAACTGGTCCAAACTGGTAGCATTTCATCCCTGGACTAGGGTAATTGCCATATTTTAAACAGAAAACCTAGTCAGCATAATAGTAAATATTTTGCTTGAGAAGGTTGAGGTAGAACCTAAGATCTCATCATTCTTAGATAATTTCATGGATTGATACACTCTCCTTATATATTCAGTATTGTTTTAATATTACTCATTACAATCTTGTTGAAACTGAATTGTTAAGTGATACCAGAAAATATGTATAATTAGTATATGAATACTTTAATACTAAGATAAATTGCCTTGGTTTTATCCTCAAGGCTGGGTTGTATTTTAACATTGTAGTCATTCTTTTTCATAAAATCTTCCCAAATTTGTTTTACGACATGAATAAATACTTTATGTTTAATTGCAGAATATTTAGGCTGTGCTCTGAGATATAATTTTTAAATGACAAGATTTGCTGTTGTGAACCATGAAAAAATGCAACCCTGTTGATATAAACTATGTAAAACATTAAAGATGCATTATTATTTATTAATGCATACATTTGTGTGCATTAATTTATAATGTGCTTAGCAATATATCCAAAAATATACATATTAAAATAGTGATGTCCCCACTGAGTCTCAGTAGGGTTTATTCTTGTGTGGAAAATTCTAGCCTAGAATATTAGCAAAGATAAAGGGCTATCTGAATTATATACATGTAGTAAGCTAAAATGTATTTTTGTATCTTTCTCTGCTTCCGCATGCGCATATATCAAACAGTATATCACAGAACAAGTCAATTGTTATAGATATTGCAAACATACATATTTTAGCAAATTGGAAATCATTCAAAACAAAGAAATACACAGTGAATGTTTGCAGGAACTAGGCATGTCTAGTCTAATGAAGAGAAGAACTTAGGGGTGACTAGATACAGTACTTGAGGGGCTATCACAGAGAGGAAGGGGCCAACCTATTCTCCAAAGCAACTGAGGGCAGGACAAGAAGTAAGGAATGGAAGCTTATCAAGGAGAGATCCAACCTAAAATTAAGGGGAATTTTCCTCTTGGTGAGAACAATTAGTCAGTAGAATGGGTTACCTCCAAAAGTTATGGTTGCGCCATCACTGGAGGTTTAAGAAAAGATTAAACAGCCATTGTCTGGAATCATAGAGGGTCTGTATGATAGGAAGGAAGGAAGGAAAGAAGGAAGGGAGGGAGGGCGGGAGGGAGGGAGGGAGGGGTATGACCATCTAAATGGCCGATAGATTCAAGAAAAGCTTAGGTGAAGAAAACCAGTGCTGACATGACCACACGTGAAACTAATTCTGGAAGTCTGAGGTAGCATAAAATAGAAAAGAAGATTTGAAACTTCAGTTGTGGTACACTAGACAAATGAATAATTTGTGTTCTGGGCCGACATGTTGTAAATTTAAAATGTGTGTGTTTTAAAGTCTAAATCGGGATCACTTTTGCTCCACATATTATAACATCAGGCAAGACTGAAGTAATTTCAGCTGTACCAGATCAGAGTCTAACCGTCTCCAGGATCTCATCATTTCTGTGCTTAGCTGGAGCTCTACTGGCTGTAATCAATTCCTGGAAGGCAGCGTGACTTACAGCAAAATTTTACAGATTATCCATCACTTTTACTCACCTTGAAAGCAAGCTATACATAGCAAAGCTTATACTCCAATAATATGAGAAAACCGAAGCAGCTCTACCAAGTGTGAGATTTTAATGCTAAGCAAGGACACAGTATCAAGGATGGTATTTTGTATGTTAGAAACATACTTGGAAGGTATTTACCAAATACGAACAAATACCCTGGGATTCTGCTTACAGCTGTCCCTTAACATTTACAGTTATTGTATAAAACCATTATGGGGCATCATGTTAAGACAAATCATTTTAAATCCAATTTCTCTGGTCCAACTTTGTAAGTCTTGCCCCGCTAAGCGAACGTGAATTGATTCCTTCTCCTCCTCTAGAAAAAGGAGATTCTATTTATGTTCAATAAATATTACAGCCACACCAAATATCCTAAAAATGTGATTCTTGCTTTAATTGGCAGATGCTCAAGAATTAGGCCCTCTAATTTTGTATCAGCAAACCAATCTGATTTCGGCTTTCAAATTACTTGACTCTCAAATCCTATGATATAAATCTTGCTTCACAAAAATGTACCAAATGGGTTTAAAATGTCAGAAGCTGAGCGCATACAAAATTCAATGCAAAACGGCACTTTTGTGAAAAGGCAACAAAGCAAAAGTAATCAAAGCTTGGGACTCTCTCTGCTCCCCTTTTAACATCTGGATGAAACTGCTGGATGAGGTCATTCAATGGCACAGTGGGTAGGATTGTCAGTATCCTGATGATACCCATTTGCAGATAGTCCTTGATTTACGATGGCGTTTGGGACTGGGATTGCTGTCGCTAAACAATGCAGTTGTAAAGTGTGACAGCTTTCTTAGTGATGGCAATCCAGGGAGTTCCAGTTGCCACCACTAAGTGGATGTCCTAAAGACAACTTCTTGCCAACATCCCAGAATCAAGTCAGTGGGGAAGACGGCAGGAAGTTGCAAGCCCCAGGCCTTGACATGTGGGTGGGGGGAGAAAAACGGTACATGGGAATGAATGGAAAGGTCAGGAAGGCTGCCTTAGAACTGATTGGTTTTTTAAGGCCCAGTCTTGAGAGACTTTTGAAGCTTTTCCACTCTGGGGCTGCAAAGACTCCATGGATTTTGGCAGGGAGTGTTTTCAGATGGCCCTCAGAGTCAAGATTTGCTGTACCAGTGTATGAAGGATCTAGATCAAGGGTGTCAAACTCAAGGCCTGGGGACTGGGTCCGGCCCATGGGGTGCTTAGATCTGACCCGCAAGGTTGTCCTGGAAATAGCAAAGGACCGGCCCATGGTGCCTCTGCCAGCAAAAATAGGCTCCTAAGCTCCGTTTTCAGCTGCGACGTTTTCCTGCAACCCTCTGCCAGAGAAAATGGAGTGTGGGAGCTCCATTTTCTCTGGCAGAGGGTTGCAGGAAGCTGTCGCAGCTGAAAATGGAGCTCAGGAGCTCATTTTCCCTGGCAGAGTGCTCAGGCCACCACAGGCTCCCCTGACATGAGTGAAGTCAAGCTGGCCACACCCACCATGGCTCCCCAAGGTTAAACACAACTGTGAAGTGGCCCTCAATGAAATCAAGTTTGACACCCTGATCTACCATATTTTCTGGCGTATAAGACTACTTTTTAACACAGGAAAATCCTCTCAAAAGTCGGGGGTTGTCTTATACGCCGGGTATAAGCCTACTGACGCTCTAACTTCCCCAGCTGACCCCCAGTGATGGTGAGCCCCAGCTGTCTGGGGAAGTCGGAGCGTTGGTAATATCCACCTGGATGCCTGGGATGGTGGGGGAAGCTCCGCGCAGCAACAAGCTGGGTCCAGCATTCAGTGGCATGTAGCCTTGACCAGATCGGCACAGCTTCCCGAATCTGAGTTGCCGGTGCTGACCGATGATGCTTCGGAAGCGCCGACAACATTGAGGGGTAGTCTTATACGGCGAGTATAGCCCAAAGCCTATATTTTAATAGGAAAAGTAGGGGGTCGTCTTATACGCCCAGTCGTCTTATACGCCGGAAAATACGGTAGATTGAGATCCTAGTGAGGGTTTGAAGTTTGGGCTCTTCCAGTGTGTTATTTTTGATTCTAGATGAGGTAGCACTCCCATGGACTGAGTTGGTACACCTTCTGGGGGTCTTCCTAGAGATTCTTGGTCTTGCTTAAAGAGCAGGTAGCGGTCATGGACAGATTCATCTTGTATGCCAATTGGACCTGGAGGCCTTGCTCATAATCACTGAGATTTTGGACAGTTCCTAGTTGGGCTACTGAAATGGACTCTACATGCAGCTGGGCTTGAAGAGCACTTGGAAATTATAACTGATCCAGAATGTGGTGATAGGAACAATGCTGGGTGCCCCTAGGTTCATCCATGTTGCATCTCTGTTGCATGAGTTACATGAGCCTTTGGGTTCATTTATTACATTTTGTCTTGCTCCACACTATTGAATTTCAGCCCATTACAGTCCAGGAGTCTCCAACCTTGGCAACTTTAAGACTTGTGGACTTCAACTCCCAGAATTATGGACTTCACCTCTCAGAATTCCTCAGCCAGCAAAATAAAGCTGGCTGAGGAACTCTGGGAGTTGAAGTCCACAAGTCTTAAACTTACCAAGGTTGGAGACCTCTAACTTAGTCTATCAAGGATTGTTTTGCCTCCTAACAAACCAATGTTTGTAGCAGTGCAATGACACCCCTATCTAATCTTAACTGTAACGCTGAAATCAAAGAATCTTGAGAGGGTGAATTTTTGTTGGTTGGTGGTGGTGGACGGACTGTAAATTCAGTTCTGTCCCAGGTAGTCCTTGACTTACAACCAAGTACCTTTTGGAAGTATCTGTTGGACCTTCAAATGGTTGCTAAGCAACAGGTTGTAAATCAAGGACAACAAGTACTCAAATTTAATTTCCATCTTTGGAATGCTTCCGTTTCCAAATGTATGATTTCGTTTCAACTCTGGGTGATGAACATTTTTGTTTCAAACATAACTCCCTTTTATTTATTTCTTGTTAGTTGCTCTACCTTCTCTCCCCCCACCTTCTTTTAATTTATTCCAAACATTCAGCAGAATTCAGCCCATTTACCACAGTATGGCTGTTCTGTATAATAAGCGGAAACTACCTCTAAATATCATTGAGTAATTGTCCTGCACATAGCTCTTCTCTCCATAAAATGAGCATACTCATCCTTTGCAAGCTGTTCATTCTTTTGTACTATTCCCCCTGGCAAAGAGTTATTCCCTTGAAATGCATTAGAACTCGGTTATAGCAAAGTTTTCTTTACACTAATTTTCCTCTTTTCCCATCACTTCAGTCATTTCCTTCTGTTGGCTCTCATATACAGCGCAAAGCTGCAGGTTCGGTTCAGCAAAGTCAGTGAAACGGAGCAAGGAAAACCTGGCCGCACTGTGATGCTTAGAACTCCTTTTTTTTTTCTGAGTAAATTTGCAGAAGATAAGCAGAGCTTTTCTTCAAATGAAAGGAGACCACAACCTTGGGACACTTTCTTAGAAGTAATCTCTGTTCGGAAGAGCTGGATTTGTTCCTTAAGTAGGTGCATGGACCGGAAGAGTAACATTATTTTCCCTTTGTTCAGATTAAATTCTATTTTTGTTAAAGCTTCTCTTATCATTTATTTATATATTTAATAATCATTTCTAGGTCAAACAACTCCTTAACATCTCCGGGTGGCTTATAATTAAAAGAGAGTAACAGCATTTATAAGAAATCCATTCATTAATAGATGACTACAGCAGACCATAGCAGTGGAACAAGAAGAAGGGTCAACAAAGAACACACTAGCACACTAGGGGTGTCAAACTTAATTTTATTGGAGGCCGCACGAGGGCTGTGGTTGATCTTGGGGGGTGGGGGGGCATGGCTGACTGGGTGGGTGTGGCCAACTGGGTGGGCGTGGCCAGCTTGACACCACTGCCCAAACTGTTGGCATGTTTCCTCTTCACATTGGGTAGACCAGGACAGCCCCGTGGCCCGGATCCGGCCTGCAGGCCTTGAGTTTGACACCTCTCCACTAGCATGATAACATCAAAATTGATATAAAGATGAACATGGTCTTCCGGTGGTCTTCCGGATGTGCTTCAAGGTTTTGGTTATCACCTTTAGAGCACTCCATGGCTTAGGATCTGGTTATCTACAGGACCGCCTGCTACCACCAATAGCCTCCCACCGGCCAGTACTCTCCCATAGAGAGGGGCTCCTCCGGGTGCCGTCGGCCAAACAATGTCGACTGGCGGCCCCCAGGGGGAGAGCCTTCTCTGTGGGGGCACCTACGATCTGGAAAGAGCTCCACCCGGAGATACGGACGATCCTGGATCTGCGCACCTTCCGTCGTGCGCTTAACATTTTTTTATTTCATCAAGCTGGCCTGGCCTAAATCTTTTCCCCTGTTAAATGAAAATTTTAATCTGTTTTTTAAATTATTGGGTATTTTAAATTTGTCTCAGCCAAATTATTTAATTCGCTTTTATTCTATTTTAAATTTTTGTATTTATGTGTTTTATTCTGTGGCTGTTCACTGCCCTGAGTCCTTCAGGTGTAGGGCAGTATATAAATCTAATAAAAAAAAAAACATGCAACAACTGAAAGAAGCTGTGCTTGACAGCGTACCATGGAGAGCTCTTGCCTATAAAGTCACCAAGAGCTTCTTCCTGCGATTTCCATGGTTTCTCTTAAAAACAGGGCCGAAAAGATAAGTATTTCACAAAAACAAAGGATTGACATTGCTCATAATCCTCTTCCCAGCTTACAGCATTACAGATTTTAAAGAATAGGTCACCAGGTCCAGCCCACTATTTTCTGCACGAACACCGCAATTTTTTTTAAATTCCAATACAAATATTTGCAAATCTCCCAAAACAATGTTCTAAAATGAAAAAAACCTTTTTAATTTTTTTTTAAAAAAAACAAGAATTATTTCTATCGTAGCCTTATTTCTTTAAGCCTCCATTCGGGTTTCTTATCTCTCACTGCAGCAGTATAGAAATGTCAGTCTTAATTCATGAGCATCTGTCCCTGTTTTTTTGCTCAGTCACTCCACCTATTTCATAGCCCTGTATAACTTACATATATAATATAATAAGGTTCACTACAGGAGCAACCGCTGGGATTTTTGCATCTTCTAAAACAGGTTCAGCATTTCACATCCAACTTGATGTCGTGCAAAACAAACAAACAAACAAAAATAAACAAAATGCCTGAAGGAGAATCATCATAGGCAGTTCACTCATTGACATTTTATCTGCTTTTTATTTCATCAATTAAAATAGTGAGAAAAGCCATGAAATTCTGTATTTACTCCATGAGCTCATTCTGCTTCAATGGGGCTCTGCTTAAATTTCCACCCTCTATAAGATCTATCTTTCTTTCTTTCTTTCTTTCTTTCTCTCTCTCTCTCTCTCTCTCTCTCTCTCTCTCTCTCTCTCTTCCTTCCTTCCTTTTCTTTTTTGCTCCATTTGAAATAATCTATTAAAAATGCCAATTCTCCCTCGGTGCAAGAGACTGAAAGATAAACTCTATTAAAAAGTGGTTTTTAAAAAATATATATTTACCCACCATCATTCCTGCTCTGACAGTGATGTATTGTCTAATTCATGTGGAACTAACTTTGGAACATATTCATACTGACAAGCCAAATGAAAGAATCCTACTTTTTTTTAATCTTCTAAGTTTAAAAGCCATCAAAGCCAAGCAAGAAAATGAATCAATAGGAATGTACATGAACAATCCACAGAGCAGGTCAGTAAAATGAAAAACATCCGGCCAAATTGCTATCTATGCAAAAGAAAGGCTGCTATCCACCAGTGTAATTCAGCACCAGATACAATATATAAAACTGACAAGAGACGCAGTTAAAAATCAAAGGAATGAGAAGAGGTCACGATCTCCAGTTTAGTGTTACACCGATACAGCCTTTCATGCGTTGGCATCTCGAAGACTAAATTATACAATCCAGACTATGATGCATTTCAGATGGTGAATTCAGGTGTTCAGATGGTGAATTCAGGTGGTGAAACTTACTTGAAGTCACGTATTACATATTATCCTGCCAAATCAGTACAGTGGTCATATTTCCTTTCAAGAAAACTTACCAGACAGGTGTTTAGGATGCAGTCTACCACCAGTAGCCTCCCACCGACCAGTACTCCCACCCATAGAGAGTGGCTCCTCAGGGTGCCGTCAGCCAAACAGTGTTGACTGGCGGTCCCCAGGGGGAGAGCCTTCTCTGTGGGGGCCCCTGCCATCTGGAATGAGCTCCCCCCAGAGATACAGAGGATCCCAGATTTACGCACTTTCCGCCGCGCCCTCAAAACATTTTTTATTCCAGCAGGCTGGTCTGACTTGACTCTCCCTTTTAAATCTGCTTTTAAATTTTTATACAAATTGGATGTTTTTAAATTTGTTTTTGAGCCAAAATTATTTAATATATTTTTAAATGGTTTTTAACTTTTGTATATATATTTTTACCCTGTGGCTGTTCATCGCCCTGAGTCCTTCGGGAGTAGGGCAGTATATAAATTAAATTAAATAAATAAAAATAAATAAAGGAAACATACCAATGGGCAAACATTGTATTAATGTTCCAAAGACATATTTTTAGGGAAAATTTGATGTTGTGTATATAGGAAAGAAAACAGGGTGATTGGCAAATGGGCATCGATGTGACTGGAACAAGTGAATGAAGTGCTAACACCTAGAAACCAGGCCTCGCAAACAAGCGAAGACCCATTCGCAGGATGCAGGCAGCACAAAAAACCACAGCCTCTTTGGTCCATGGAAAAAATTCTCTCCACGGAACCGGTCCCTGGTGGCCAAAAAGTTGGGGACCACTGCTGTAAAGAGTTGTGAGAATAAACTTGGGAGACAGGAGGAAGAACCACAGTCTAGACCAGGGGTCTGTAACCTTAAACACTCAAAGAGCCATTTGGACCTGTTTCCCACAGAAAAAAACAACAACACCGGGAGCCACAAAACCCTTCCCGTGCCTGACTATTTCTTAAGCGGCCACAAAACTAGCAAATGTAGTTGAATTAAATGTTCTGTTTTCTTCTGAACCTTTTCTTTTCTTGGATTTATCCATGGTTGGCCTACTGGGGGTTGAAAAGCTCAATAAATCACATTTTTTATTTTTTATTTTTTTATTTTATTTTTAGATTTCTATACCGCCCTTCTCCCTGGGGACTCAGGGCGGTGTACAGCCAAGTAAAAACACATAATATAAACAATTAAAAACCAATTAAAAAGAATATCTAAATTTGGCCCAGAATTTAAAAACACCCCACTTTAAAATCATTTAAAAGGCTCCGCTTAGGCCAGCCCGGCTTGTTGGAAGAAAAATGTTTTAAGGGCCCGGCGGAAGGCACAGAGGTCATGGATTTTTCTTATCTCAGGGGGAAGCTGATTCCAGAGGGTAGGAGCTCCCACAGAGAAGGCCCTCCCCCTGGGGGTCACCAGCCTACATTGCTTGGCTGATGGCACCCCGAGGAGACCCTCTCTGTGGGAGCGCACGGGTCGATGGGAGGTTGTCGGTGGCAGAAGGCGGTCTCGTAGATAACTGGGCCCTATGCCATGGAGCGCTTTAAAGGTGGTAACCAACACCTTGAAGCGCACCCGGAAGACCACTGGGAGCCAGTGCAGCTCGCGCAGGAGCGGTGTTATGTGGGAGCGCCATGTAGCCCCCGTAATTACCCGCGCGGCCGCATTCTGGACCAGTTGGAGCCTCCGGGTGCTCTTCAGGGGGAGCCCCATGTAGAGAGCATTACAGTAGTCCAGGCGAGAGGTGACGAGGGCGTGAGTGACCGTGCACACGGAATCCCGATCAAGAAAGGGGCGCAACTGGCGAATCAGGCGTACCTGATAAAAGGTCCCCCTGGCCACAGCTGTCAGATGTTCCTCTAAGGACAGCTGCGTATCCAGGAGGACTCCCAGATTGCGCGCCCTCTCCACGGGGGCCAAAGACTCGCCCCCGATAGTCAGCGATGGCGTCAGCTGGCTATATCGGGAAACCGGGAACCACAGCCACTCAGTCTTGGAGGGGTTGAGCTTGAGCTTGTTCCTCCCCATCCAGATCCGTACAGCTTCCAGGCACTGGGACATCACTTCAAGGGCATCGTTGGGGTGGTCTGGGGTGGAGATGTACAGCTGGGTGTCGTCAGCGTACTGATGGTATCTCACCCCAAAACCACGGATGATCTCACCCAGCGGCTTCACATAAATGTTGAACAGAAGGGGCGAGAGGACCGACCCTTGTGGCACTCCACAAATGAGAGGCCTCGAGGTCGACCTCTGCCCCCCTGTCAACACAAACTGCGACCGGTCGGAGAGAAAGGAGGAGAACCATCGTAAAACGGTGCCCCCCATCCCCAACTCTTCCAACCGGTGCAGCATGATACCATGGTCGATGGTATCAAAAGCCGCTGAGAGATCTAATAGGACCAGAACAGAGGAACAACCTCTGTCCCGGGCCCTCCAGAGATCATCAACCAACGCGACCAATGCCGTTTCCGTGCTGTGACCAGGCCTGAAACCCGACTGGAACGGATCCAGATAGGACGTTTCCTCCAGGAATTGTGGGAACTGTCGTGCAACCACACTCTCGACAACCTTCGCCACAAAGCGAAGGTTGGAGACAGGACGATAGTTAGCCAATATTGCCGGGTCCAGGGAGGGCTTCTTGAGGAGAGGCCTCACCACCGCCTCCTTCAAGGCGGCGGGGAAGTATCCCTCACTCAACGAAGCGTTAATAATTCCCTGGAGCCAGCCTCGTGTAACCTCCCGGGAAGCCAGTACTAACCAGGAGGGACACGGGTCCAATAAACATGTGGTCGCATTAAGTCTCCCCAAAATCCTGTCCACGTCATCCAGAGTCACAAGGTCAAACTCCTCCCAGATAACACTCTCAAGACTATTCCTCGTCATCCCGCCCGGATCTACCCAGAGTCCACGTCCCGTCGGATCTGAGCGATTTTGTCATACAGATATCGTCCGAAATCCTCAGCCCTGCCCTCCAGGGGGTCCTCCCTCACTCCCAATTGAAGCAGGGAGCGGGTCACCCTGAACAGGGCCGCCGGACGATTCTCTGATGACGCAATAAGAGCGGAAAAGTGATTAGACTTTGCCGCTTTTATCGCCACTAGGTAGGCTTTAATATGTAGCCTTACCAGTGTTCGATCAGATTCGGCAAGACTGGCCCTCCAACCGCTCTCTAGGCGTCTTTTCCGGCGCTTCATCTCCCTCAGCTCCTCAGTAAACCAAGGGGCCATGAGGGATCGGCACCGGGTCAGAGGCCGCAAAGGCACGACTCGGTCTAAGGCCCCACTAGCGGCCCGATCCCAGGCCGCCACCAGGTCCCCGACCGAGTCGTGTGCCAGAACCTCAGGAAATGGCCCAAGCTCCATCTGGAATCTATCAGAATCCATCAGGCGCCTGGGGCGGACCCATCTTATCGGCTCCGCTTCCCTGCGGCGGGGTGTAGCAGTTTGAAGGTCTAGGCGAAGGAGCGAGTGGTCTGACCATGACAAGGGTTCCATGTCTATATCCCCTATAACAGACTCACTCAGCCACTGGCCAGAGACAAAAATCAAGTCCAGGGTGTGACCCCCTCTGTGAGTGGGGCCATGAACTAACTGGGTCAGGTCCATGGCCGTCATGGAAGCCATGAACTCCCGAGCTATCTCAGACGTCTCACCAACAGATGGCAGATTGAAGTCACCCATAACCATGCCAGCAGGTGTCATGCATTGGCGGTTGTGACACATCTTTTAAGTGAAAGGGAGCCGCAGCAGAGGGGTGAAAGGGCCACATGTGGCTCCAGAGCCGCAGGTTGCTGACCCCTGGCCTAGACAACCATTTGAGAACCAAAATCTGAATCCAAAGAGGGTTGGGATGGAAAATGCATCTCAAAAGGTACCGTCCTCAATGCTCTGAAATGTATAGGCAGGGGAAGGGGGAAACACTTTCAGAGTGCAGAAATCTTCTTACTATAACCTTACAATAAAGATAGCATTGGTACTCATAGTTTTGGTTTTCTATGTGGACTACCTCAAAGGGATGACAGGTGCTGGCAAGAGTTTATTTATGTACTTAAAGGTAAAGGTAAAGTTTCCCCTTACATATATGTGCTAGTTGTTCCTCACTCTAGGGGGTGGTGCTAATCTCTGTTTCAAAGTCGAAGAGCCAGCGCTGTCCAACGTCTCCGTGGTCATGTGGCTGGCATGACTAAATGCCAAAGGCACATGGAACTCTGTTACCTTCCCACCAAAGGTGGTCCCTATTTTTCTACTTGCATTTTTTATGTGCTTTCGAACTGCTAGGTTGGCAGAAGCTGAGACAAGTAACGGGAGCTCACCCCGTTACGTGGCACTAGGGATTCGAACCGCTGAACTGCCGACCTTTCAATCGACAAGCTCAGTGTTTTAGCCACCGAGCCACCACATCCCTCATTTATGTACTTAGTTGGAGCCCAAAAAAAAAAGTACTGAATAAAATAACTGGAGTTATTTTGGATGAAAGTACTTTGGATGAAAGTACTGAATAAAATAACTGGAAGTCATTTTGACCTCCCAAAATCTGAGACTGCAAAAATCAGAGGGGTGTCCATTAAAAATTCAGACAGCAACTCCAGAGAAGGTGGGACAGAGACAACAGACATCGTCCTTGCCCTGCCTGGGGAACCTTCTGAACGTGAGGACTTCAATCCCCAGAATTCTCTAGCCAGCATGTTCCTTTCCAGTCTATCTGTGTTGGATAGCACCTTTTCTTAAGCTTCTTAACTATTTGCACTGGTTCATATCAGCAAGGTTCATATCAGCAAAACACAGGAGTGAAAAAACAGGGCTCAGAGATGGCATTCACTCACCGTCTGTATTCTGTGTTTATGAGGACATGAGATCCTATTATGTCAATAACAATTTTTTAAAGTTGCGGTGATATATGTTCATCCATTTTGTATCTGTATTCCAACAGTGCCATAAAGTTGGCAGACATATACCCCTTGCAAATAGAAACATGACTTTCAAGAAGAGAATGGGCTCTTTTATGTATTCATTCATGTAAATTGCTGCGTTTAAAATGGTTGCACAACCAAATTGATAAGAAACAAAATACCAAGTTGACGGCCTTGTGAAATTTATATATGACCCGGGTTTTAAAATAGCTTCTTTGCCATTTCTTTAGAGGAGGTTTTTTTTCCCCCAAAGATTTACTCATGAAATTGAGAAGCATTTTGGTCAAGGGTGATCTTCTACGTTAAACGATAAAGATCTGGAGAGCACGATGTATAATTTTCTAGCTACTGCCTACTTTCTTTTCACACTATCCTTAGGAAATAGGCTTACGAATAACTGGCCCAAAATAAGCTCCATGTCTGAGAAGAGGCTTGAACCTGAATTTTCTTATTCCTAATTCTGATTTTTGTCTACTGTATTCTATCATGTTCTATTGTCCTGTTTACTAATTCTGATTCTAATCCCGATTCTGTCTACCATGCCAGCCATCTTCAACCTTCTTGGCTCGGCAAACTGCGGAAGCAAACTGTGGCGACGACAGCGGTATTGGGAGAGAGGGATTGGTTGCACATGCACGTCACTTTCACGAATGCAGCTTTGTGTGCATGCACGCACTCGTGCATGCTTGCACACCACATCCATGGCCCAGTTCTGAACAAGCTGTGGCCTGGCCCCAAGCCAGGGACCAGGGGACCCCTGTATTATGCTACAATACCTCTCTAATATTGCTTTATCTACCAAACATATTGTCATTTCCTCATTATTAACAAGTCTAAAACAGGGTTCATAATAAAAAAAAATGCAAAAACTGCAGCGATAATAATTAGGACAGGAAGAAAACAAAGATGTGATTCATGCATCTCACAAATATAAGTTTCTTGGCTTGGATTTAGTATATGCTAGGTGGACCCAGCCAACTGTGATTTATTCAGCAAACATGGGTAAACGAGGAGAAAAGAGCCCAACTCAACATCACAAAGATTGGTTTTATATACAGCAATATACAACACCAGGCTAAAATGGACACTTGGTCATTCAGTGTGTTATGGGAAGTTGGCTATTAGGTTATGCTGTTAAACCTTAGCATATTTATTCATTTAATTCTGGTGGAGAGGAGCCAAGATGGTTACACACTTGCAGCTTCTGAAATAAGCTCTCGGCTTTCAATAGGCCATACCATTTCTGGCTCAACCCAATGCCCCCAAAATGCCACCCAAGGGAAAGAAAAGAACCTGGACCAACCCCAACAACATTACTGGCACTCATAAATCTAATAAGGCACGAAGGTGAACACAGTAATTGTGTTTTTTAAAAAAAAATTTTAATTTCAGATTCATCAAGTTGTGTAGCCAGGCAAATTCAGCCAAATCCTAGGTAAGCAAATGAGTCTTTATTCCATTTATTGTGCAATTTTCATAGCTACCCATCTCATATATGTGACAGTAAAGGTAAAGATAAAGGTTTCCCCTGTCCAATTGTGTCCAACTCTACAGAGCAGTGCTGATCTCCTTTCCTTAGCTGAGAGAGCAAATGTTATCCAAAGGCTCTTCCATGGTCATGTGGCCAGCATGACTATACACCAAGGTGCATGGAATGCTGTTATCTTCCCACCTAAGTGGTACCTAATTATCTACTCGCATTTGCATGCTTTCAAACTGCTAGGGTGGCAGGAGCTGGAGCAAGTAACGGGAGCTCACCCCATCGCGCGGCACTCGGGTCTTGAAACCAGTCTGTCAGCTTTCCAGCTGAGAAGCTCAATGTCTTTAACTGCTGAGCATCACAACCTCTAGATGTGTGATTATAATTGATGTCATCCTTAGGAAGATCAATGACCATACTGTACACCCTGTTGTTTCACGAGGCTCCCAATGCTTTAAGGTACCACTAAAGTCAATAGTTCCTCAATTAACTATGCCAATATGTAGCACGTCCCGTTGGATCAGTGCATTATAGCAGTAAAAATTTAAGTATCATCAGCAAGGTGAGCAAAGGAAGAAGAAATGGTCCAACTATGTGTTTGACTATACCCATCACACTAGAAATCATAGCAGGATGGAGTTCTCACATTTGCTTGCCAAGATTTGCTTTAGCTTTGCCAAAATACATCCTTCTGTTCCACATTGCAATCATCCATAAGTTTTTGGACCAAAGTTTAAATTATTACTTTACAATTCATCTTGGAAAATTTGGGCGGGGTAGGAAAAGAGGATGGATTGCAGCTGTAACATAAGCAAAACAGAGCTATTACTTCCATAGGCCGAAGAAGATGCTGTCTAAGCGAAGGTGCTGTCATTAGAAGAAACAAATGAGGCGATCAAGGGCAGCCCAGCTCCTCCGGTTCTCGAAGATTTGCATTAAACCTGCCACAGAGACTCATTCCAGCACTGAGTGGTTTCCTGACTAGCCTTGGCTGCACATCAATGGAGATAAAAATAAAATAATTTGCACATGCTACCCATTCAGTAGGGAGGGCTAGGTTTCATTGTTAAGAACGGCACAATTTCCAAAGCAGCCTTTTGCTCCTTGAAGATCTGCTGCATCAGCAGAGCCTAAAGCAGCTGTTGTGGCTGATGGGAAGAAAACAGAAGTGGAGGAAAAGCTGTAGAGCAGGGGTGTCAAACTCAAGGCCCGAATGCCGGTTCTGGCCCGCGGGATGCTTATATCTGGCCCATGGGGCCGGCCTGAAACAGCAAAGGACCGGCCCATGGTGCCTCTGCCAGTGAAAACGGAGCTCGGGGGGTGCCTCCTGCAGCCTTCTGCCAGTGAAAATGGGACATGGGGGGGGGCGTGCATGGCACTCCTGAGCTCCGTTTTCGCTGGCAGAGGGCTAGCAAAACAAACTAAAAACAAAACGAAAGGAGAAATGTTTCCCCTTTTGCATTTGAGCATGCAAGAAGGGACAGGAAAGGAGAAAAGAAAAGAGGAAAGACAAAAAAAAAGAAGGGAAGAGAGCCAGGAAGGAAAAATAAGGAAAGAGGGGAAGGAAGAAGAAAGGAGAATGAAGAGGGAAGGAAGGAAGGAAGGAAGGAAGGAAGGAAGGAAGGAAGGAA